>JAJEJO010000122.1:195378-221061 GCA_020662805.1 Glaucomys volans | reverse complement strand
TCTCTCTCTCTCTCTCTCTCTCTCTCTCTCTCTCTCTCTCTCTCTCTCCACACACACCCCGTTTCAAAACCCCAGAACTATATGTGTGTTTGTGTGAGATGTGCCAGCTTGAGTAGGGATTCAAAAGTTGGTTGTTTCAAAAGTCCTTTGCCTGGAGAACAATCATCACTGTCACTATGTGAGTGAAGAGTTTTAAGAGGTTAACTGTTATTTCAGAGGAGAAAATTTTTGACAACAATTCAAGTCTCCTAAGACAAATATACTCTGATGGGGTTCTAATGATTTTCCCATTCGGTGTGATAGAAAGAAATCTGCAGTGTTTCCCTAACAGTTTGCATTTTAATTAACTTTTACTACATTTTGACTCAAGGATTGTAGTGATATCTGTTGTTTTCAGAGAGAACTTCTATACTATAATACATTCTACATCTATTTTTATTTTCTAATCTTTTTTGAAGCATGTTGTTAATAGTAAAGGATTTTTCTACCTGGAACCCTTCCTCAACTTAAAAATATAAAAGACTTTTCATGAACAATACTGCAAATAGCCCATTTGTTAGTGTCTCCGGAGTAGTGGCACCTCTACAAAAATCTCTGAAATCTAAAAGCAATCTAAGCATGTTTTTCTCCAACCACAGGGATCATAGTTTTACATACATGTATTTCATTTTGTTGTATGGAAGTTAAAGGACACCCATTAAGAGGACTTGTTGGAATGTGTTTTGCTCAAATTTACCCGAACTTAAATTCTTTACCAAATGCAACATAAATAGTGCTTACTACTGTCAGCCTAACGAAAGAAGAGAATTTCTGAATCACATTATTATTAGGGTCAAATGTTAGTCAATGAAAAGAACTGGTAATTCAAGTTTGCAAGTCAATAAGGGAGGAAGATGCTGGGTTCTGAAGTTAAAAGGAACACACACCAACCTGTTTACTCATATCTCCCATGTTTCCATATTTTGGAGACATTTTTTCTAGCTTTCATTCAAAACTAGGAAATTAATGAACTTTCCTTGGTTAACCTCATTTTAGGCTGTGAGACCCCAAATCTGCTAAGGGTTGCTTCTGCCAGATAATGTTTAGAGCAGAATTGTTCAGAGATAGACCTAGCCCTTTTCATGTTTCAGGAAGAAAGAAGCATCTTTCTGACCCTTCCTAGTACTATCTCCTCTCTAATCTTTCTGCTGGCATCCAGAGGCTGGAAGACCTGATCTTCCTCTCCCTTCTTAAGTTCCCCACCCATCCCACCTTGATGCTTAACTGCAGTGGTAGCAGATCTTGAGCTGTAATGGGATGTATACTCCCTGTTGCCTGCTTTCTCAGAGGGTTACTGACAACTTTCTTTTCCTTGGGCTCCCTACTTGGCTCCTATGGCACCCATCATTCTCACTTGTTGCCATATTCAAATTCCCAGCATGTGCTCAGTAAACTCTCAGATTGGGGTCTTTTGTCTCCAAGCTGGCCATACTAAATGAAGAAGTGTACTCCCAATGTCCTCTGAGTTTGAGGAAGTGGTAGGGAAAGATGAAAGTATTAAAAGGCAAGTGCAGGGCCCGGCAGAGTAACATAGAGTCTCGGGGATAAGCACCTCAGCCTTCTCAGCCAACCTGAGGTCTCACTGGCCCCTACCTTTCCACTCCATGTCCCCCACCCCTGGGCTTTGGTCAGACATAGCCACTCTGGGAACTCAAGTTGTCCCTCACTACCTTCCTGCTATCCCAAGTTTTGGTTTCAGTTCAGATGTTTTCGGAGGATATGGAAATTCCCATTTTATTCTTTTTCTGTCTTTGCCTCATTTGCATTTTCTCTCTTTTTCTTTCCTTTTCTTTCTTCCTTCCTTTCTTTCTTTCTTCCTTTCTTCCTTTTTTTTTTTAAGCATTCCCCAAGCCTGGCTTCTGCTAACTCTTCTACCATCTCCCAAAGCTTTGTGCAAGAGCAAGAAGTGATTTGTCTGTTTACAACAGGTTTAATTAAGACAGTTATGTGCCGTGAACTCTTTGGGCTCCAATCAATGCACTTTGATTTGGAAAGTCAAATAGAATCACATCTTGTAAGTGCCGCGCAGCTTGGCCGCCCAGACTGAGGACAGACGCGGTTGTACTACACTGGCCTCGCTGGACCTGGGCGAATTCCCTGCAGGACTGGGAGTCCTGCCGGTTCCTGGGATTGTCAAGTCCAGTCTTCCGGTCTGAGAGGCCTTCCTGGTAAGCGCGGAAGGGTTGAACGCCCTGAGAGCTCTTAGTAGCGGGTGGCTAAAGATCTGGTAGCCAAACTTCAGAGGATCCCGTTTTCGCATCGCTAGAGCGCTCTCCAACCTGAGGCCTTCGCCCCTCGCCCTCCCTCGTCTCAATCCAACGGTTTGGGTTGACGCGGAAGGGGAGGAGAGTCTCTACTTTCTCCAAGTTGTCCATCCAGTAGCCTCCCCTCCCCCAACTTTCTAGGTGCTCGGCGGCAGCCCAGGCGTTTTTCTAATTTGTCATCATTGAAAATCTCAGACCACTGGTGTGGAAAACTTAAAGGGCTTTTTAGGTACTCTCTGATTTAAGTCACTCAATGGAAGGCAATGGGAACCAGAGGCAGGGGAGGGGGACACGGGATAAATGTCCCAGTGTGTTCTCCTGGCCATTCCTCCCTCGGCAGCCCTATTGCACCGGCGCGCGCACTTGTAAGTCCTTCCCCGCCCGCCCTGGGTCTTGGGATGTATCCCTGTTACATTCTTCGGCCTTCCGAAAGGAAGGGTCGGCTCAAGTTGTCTCACCGCTCTCCTCCCCCCAAACGCTGACTTAGGACCCAGGACCCCTGGGGCCGGAGCCGGGCTGACTACGGTTTGGTTATAACCAGTATGGGGTGTACTCACCTTGACTTCTATCACCCACCTAACTCCAACCTCCACCTCTATCCCTGGCCAGAGATCGCATCCCTGCCACTCCCTGAAAGTCACAAACCTACCACCAGCTTCAAGGTATCATCTATAATTGATGCCCTCGATGGTCAGTAGATTTGGTATCCAACAAGAGTAACCTCCCTTCATTTATAAATATACAAAATTATTTCAAAGCGCTTGAAACATCCTGAGCGTGCCCCGAGCAGAGGGGTGTCTCAGATTTGTCCCGAAATCTGCAGGGAACAGTCGCCTTTGCAGTCACTGAGATCTTGGTAGGGAAAGCTCTAGCGAGCAGTGTATCCCGACTCCTGGGGCACCCAGATAGTCTCTCGAAACCAGGGTAGGATGATTAGGGCGGGACGGTCGAGTCTTGTCTTTTCTTTTTAACGTCTGTTTTTATTTATGTGGAAGAACAACCCTAGCACTGGAAGGGTGCAGCTGTTTATCCCAAAGTGGGTTGTGACCCCCCCCCCCCCCGTATGTCAGGCCGCAGCGGGTGGGGAACAACCGTCTGGCCTTCGCTCTGGGAGCCCAACATGGCAGGGCCTTTGCTTTGAGACAGTCGTCCAGCCGAGGGCTGGGAAACGCTGGTGTGTACCTCTCGTTTGCGGCTGGGAGTGGGATGCGGGAGCTGTTCCGATATTGTGTAGACCCTGGCACCGCCTACCTGAGCGGAGCTTCAGGTGGTCTTGACTGAATCAGCTCCACAGTGGAAGGGTCGAAGAACCAGCCGTCCTAGATAAATGGCCTGTGGGCAGCTGCCCGCCACTGCCCCCCTCCCCAGTCCCGCCTCTGGGCAAACCTGAGATGGCCAGGGAGCCCCGCCAGCAGCCCCCGCCCCTCAGGCCAAGTTCTGGCCCTGGCAATCTCTGCACTTTGTCATCACGCCCAAGTATTTGACATTCGCAATTATCTGCAAATACCCTGATCGGTTTGTATATGAAACACTTTTTTTCCTGCCTTAAGGTTGGAATCTGGTAAGTTTCAGACAAGTGGTTGTGGGGGGAGGCGACCCAGGGGACCACGGAGGACTGAATTCTGCAAAGTGGGCGGAGAAACGGGACAGGTCTGCCTGCGCCCCCTGTTCCCTTGCATCTCCCCAAGAAAAGGCCGCTTGAAGGCGAGGAAGGGCCCAGTCCACCAACCTCGGGTCCACCTTAAAACGAACGTCCCCTAATCTCTGGAGAGAGGAAGGCTGAACACGCTAGAGAACTCGCTCTAGGCAACACCTTGAGGTTAATCATCTTGATAACCGGAAAGGGCGCTGCCGGGTCTGGTAGCCATCACCAGAGAGTCAGTCACCAGCTCTCGACCCAGTCGCAGAATTACCAGCTCGAAGAGTCATTCCTGGGAGTCTTCTGCTCCGAGCTCTTTCCCCCTCACCCCGCGGTCTGGGGGAAGTAAACCTCGTCCCGCTGCAAAAAGCGGATGCCCCTTTGACCCTCCTCCTCCTCCCCTTTCCTTGGGCGGTTCCTAAGTCCAATAGAGCAAGATAGCTTTCCGCTCAGATATTGCAGCTATGGAGTACCTGACCACTATGGACCATGTACCAAAGAAAAAAGGAGAAAAGAAGAGAATAGTGGTGGTGAGAGCAAGTAGACTAAAGGAGCGAAGTCATTTGTCTGATTATTCTGCTTTCTCAGCAGCTTTATCCTGGCGCCTGAGAGAGCCTAGGGGCCTTGAGACCAGGGACCCAGAGTCCATACAGGGCTCACCTTAGGGGCACACTACCTGAGTGCCCAGGGCTCCACAAACTCACAAAAAGCCGAGTTCCTTTGCAACAGGCATATCAGCAACTTCACTTTTTAGGAAACCCCTTCCCCAGCCATTTAACTTGCTACTCTGCTACATACACCGGACTTTGTGGCCTTTTACACATATTACCACTCAGCATTTCCCGGGAAAGTGGGAGGAAAAGGGGTTAGAGAGGGAGGGAAGCATTGTTGGGAGGGGGCTTGTGCAATACCTTCAAGAAAAATGGGAGGGGTGGGGTAAGTTTAAAAAACTTAGTAACAGTCCAACTGCTAAATTAGTGGGGGTATTCTACAAAGATGGAGAGGAAAAAAGGGGAAAAAAGGGGGGGGGGGGAGGGAAGAAAGGAAGACAGACTAATTCCTTTCTCCATTCCCCCTAGCTCCCCCTGTGCCCCCAGGACCCGGCCTGCCACCTGGGCTGAGAACCAAGCCTATGAGGCTGGGAGGAAGCCAGCCTTCCGCGCTCTGGCTCACCCCAGTCCAGCAGTAAAATGTGGGTGGTTCTCTTAAGTCTTTATAGTCTTCCGTGGCGCCCTTGCCCCACGACAGAGTCATAAGCGAAAGGCGGCTGAAGCGCCTTTTCCACCCATGGGTCGCAGCCCTTGTCCAACGATCCCCAGTAAGTGGTCAGCGACTCCGGGAGAGTTTGCCTTCCTCCTTCTCCCCTGGGAGCTTGATCTCCTGTTTGAGCCGCCCAGTCCCTTTGCCTAGGCCCTGTCTTGGCGGTAGATAACAAAGAGCGGCACCGAGGTCCCAGGCTGCGCTGAGGCTGGAGAATTTGCGTCAGGGGAATCAAGACTGAAGTGGGACACATAGGTCAGGTGACACCCACTGCGCCTTGCACTGGGAACAGAACTGCCCTCGGCCGGCCTACCTACAGAAGAAGCGAGGGCAAGAAGTCTGGTAGCTGATCAAACGCTCACCCCGTTATTTTCAATCATTTTTTCATGCCCACATCTTAGTGGGCGTGTGGTTGCGCTATCCCAACGGTTTATTCCACAGAAAATACCCCACTGGTTAGATTAGACTTTGTATATTTGATTTTTCAGGCGATACCTTCAGTATTCTTACCCACCCAACCTGCCAGTGAGTACTCAGGGTAGCGCCCACTTTGGCAGAATTGATGACCCAACCAGCCCAACGGAGTGCTCATTGCACTAACCTGCGCGCCGCATCGCACCTTTGCGGGGACATTGAGCATCCCTAGCTAAATGTGCTGGCAACCGCGAACTCCAGCAGGCATCCTCCAGCTTTGAAACTAATTTGTGCCCTTTTCTTTCACCCCACACGGCTTTCCCTTTGGGCACTACTCGAACCCCAGAGATAGGAGAGAAGGGCAGAGCCTGGGGCATTCCTCAGCTCACCTCAGTCCTTGACTTCGAGGCCTCAATTAACTATCTGCTGTGTCAGGACCGTCGGGTGCAAAGATGTTGGGCCCGAGGAGGCGCTCTCTCCCTGAGTCCAGTGTCGGAGGGCAACCGGAGTTGGGGTCCGTTGCGCCGACTACCCAAGGCGTGTGTAGATCTCAAGTAGGGAAAAGGGGCTCGGTGTAACAGGAACGATGGGTTACCTCTCCAGAGATCAGCCCTGACTTTGTGGGTAACTTAAGAAGCGTCTCTGAACTCGGGGAGCGCATGTTGATACCTCTCCCTGTACCCCCATCCTCACCAGCGGATCCTTTCCAGGACTCGCGTCTTTCCCACCACTCCCACGTCCCCGCGGCCCCGTCTGTTAGAGGCGTGCAGCGGGCACTTGGTTTAGCCCGAGCTTCAGATGTTTATTTGCAGCTAATTGCTTGCGCTGGAAAATGCGGGTTACCCTGGTCAAACTCTTCCGCCTTGCGCGGACTGACCCCGCCGACCGCAGCTTGTTGATTGCACTCCTGGAACCCTGCGACTGGGAGGCGGCTGTCACTCTGGACCCGGCCACCAGCGCTGCTTGGGACTCCCAGTAGGGGGAGACGCCCGGGGACGCCATGACAGCTTGCGTCCAGGCCTCAGGTCGGCACTGCAGCCAGGGTCTACCTGGAAAGCCGAGCGCTAGTCGTTTCCTCACCTGTTCTCCAGATACCCGCGCCACGAGCCAAACATAAAAAACAAAAAATAAAAATAAAAAAGGAACACAGTGTCCAGCCCGCTCCTCCCAAGTTTCGGGTTTTTGTAGAGCAAAGAGAAGGAGGGAGAACTAAAATAGGGCAGTTTGTGGCGAGATCACCTCCTCTGCTAATATCTATATACATATGTGCTCAAACATATGTATGCACGTGTACATAAGGTTGCAACTAGTCTTAGTTCCACAAAATTTGAGCCTTTTAAAAAATATTTTAGGTAAAAAATAAATAAATAAATAAATGTTTTAGGTGATCTAATTTCTTCCTATTGTATTTCCCAGGTCATTTATTTCCAGGAGCTTTTAGCTGGTCCCAGCTCAATTGATTCCTGATGGCTTTGTTCTAATATCAGCAACAGATCCTCGTTTTGATCCCATAGACTTAAGTTTTTAGAAGTAAGGGTATGAGGTACGTTTAAAGAGGTCAAGGCAAAATCTAGGATCAAGGCAAAAGCAGTTAGCTGAACTGTGAACCCACCGACTATTCCACTGTGGCCAGTGTGTCAGTATACCTGTGCTGAGAGCCAGACAGCTCCTGATCAATATTCCCCCTGATAAAAGACTGCATCCTCTCCTTATGCTAAAGTACATCCATCCATGGAAACCCACAACTCATAGGAGCTCTCCAAAAGCCAAGTCATCAAATCCTTTCTGGAAGGAAGGATAAAAGCAAAGATTTTCAGACTTGGAGGAAAACCTAACGATCATCTAGTCAGAGTTGTAGTTTATTGGTTGAGAAACTTGATCTTAGAGGCAAAGAATCACAAGAAGAAAGCCCCAGAACACTGAACCCAGACTGGATCTCTCCTCTTTTGACTCAATCTAGTACAGTTTTGAATATAGGGCATGATTATTCTTTGTGATTATTATTGTGTTTCCTCATACTTCAGAGTTTTTAGTAAGGCATACTCTGATACTATTATCATTTAATAGGACTATTGTGCTACTAGTGTTGTAATAATAAAGTCTGGAAGGTATTTAAGAGTATTATATTTGATTCAAAGGGTGACTGAAATTTAGAAATGGAGTTATCTCTAACATTGAAATATTTGGGGGAAAATTAAACAAAAATATTGTTTTATCACAACTTAAGAATATTGGGCATATATAAACACTTGAGTGAATGAACAAAACAGAAAAGGTGGAATTGTTAGTATCCAAAAGGTATTCTTCAAGTTGAATAATTTTTCTCCAAAATCAGACTCAAGCAACTTAGTGCTTAATTTAATTGTGTGGAATTTTCTTGTTTTGTTTTTTTCTTTTACAGATTCTATTTTATTTTATTTTATTTTATTTTATTTTATTTTATTTTATGTAGTGGGGATTGAACCCAGGGGTGCTTTTCCACTGAGCTATATCCCCAATCCCTTTTATTTTATATTTTGAAACAGGGTCTTGCTAAGTTACTGAGGCTGACCTCAAACTTTTGATCCTGCTGTCTCAGCCTCCTAGGTTGCTGGGATTACAGGTCTGCACCACTGCTCCTAGCTCTCTTCTAAATCCTTAAGTGTTAAAGTCTGGTGTCATTTTCAAGGACCAAAGGGAATGAATGTATACATTTAGAATTTGAATTGAGAAAAATAAAATCTAATTTCCAAAAAGTTGGCTTTGCAACAGAAAGCAAAGTTTTTGAATGAAATATTGTAGGATCCCCCCCACACACACACATACACAAAACTCCACACACTGGCTTTATAATAAACCTTACAAATATCAATGACATTTTGTCATTCCATCTATAATTACTGTATTTTGTGTTTTGATAAGGTCAATACTAAAATTAATATTTTCAGGACCACTTTATTCTGTTTTGTATTTCTATTCAAACAAAAGCAACAAAATACATTATCAAATGGAAATGCCTCAGTCTCTTTCCGTAACTAATGTCCAATCTTTAGCAAATGGTGCTGTGATGTCATTCAAATGGGTATTGGGCAAGGTACCTATGGATTTATTGATTTCCCTTCTTCAAAGTCCTTTGGGAATTAGGGAGAAGAATGAAAGCATAGGCTGTCTAAGATTCACAATACTTACTCTCTCTCTCTCTCTCTCTCTCTCACACACACACACACACACACACACACAATTACATTTGGCTGATAAAATTGACAATTCAGAAGTATTGCTTACTGAAATTCATAATGGGATGACATTGAGGTCACTCAGCTGATCAACCTGATTTTCCCCCCACCCAAGTCATTTTATTTCCCTTCAAATCTCAACCTTTTAAAAGTCAGAAAACACCAACTTTTCAGATTGCCTGCAATGATGGGAGCAGGAGGAAAGAAAAGGGATATACATTTTTAATACTGTTTCTTTCAAACATACAAGCCCACAAACACTGCTCTAGGGTCCTGTAAGCTCAACAGTATCCAAGAAAATTGGCACTTGCTGCACGTTTTGTAGGAGATCTCAGTGTTCCATGGCCTAGTGTAACTTCCCACCTGGGGGGTCTCTGAGAGCTTCCTGTGGCCTAAACCCGTGATGGTTCACAGCAGACTCATGGCAATAAAGAAGCTGCTCTGATTGTCTGGTATTTTAGGAGGGGATTTCAAAGCAGGGTTCCTTTCAGCCTCAATCACTAAACCAGTTTTTAAGGAGAAAGACTTTTAATTCAAGTCCTGTTAAAAATGCTAACTAAACTACTCGGAGAAATTCCACATTGCTACATCTGTTTAGGAATTACCACACACAACAGTATCTACAGCAAAGCTGCAAATATATGAATAAAAAATAACCTCAGACTTCCTCTCCCTTGGAACTAGGGAGAGGTGTGCTGCATTGAGTAACAGGGAAGATTTGCTATAATGCATTCTAACACAACTGCATGTTACTTTATTTTTCTTGCTTCCTCCCCATACTGTAAGAAAAACTGAATATTTTTCTCTTCCAAGTTTTCTATAGAAGCCTCTAGGTTTATCACCATCATCCAGGAACTCCTTACTTATCAAGGTCACTTGACTATTCTGTGTTGTGTGTGCTGGAGTTAGCAGAAGGTACAGGAAAAACATTCCCCTCCTTCCTTTATCCCTCCTGGCTAGAAGAGGGGTCTATTTCCAGAGCATTCAGCTCACTTTACTCCAGTTGTGGGTCCTCTCTTGATGCTGGATTCTAGGTACGTGCTCAGGAAGAACGATCTGGAATACTGTCTATACCCCTTTCTCTATACCAGGAAAGGCTGGTGGTGAAGATGTTGAGTAAGGAAGTAGGATTCTGAGGGAAAGAGAACTAGGATCTCCATCTGTAAGGGAGGGGTATGCCAGTGTGTGTGTGACAAATGGCTCTCTTTTTAGAAGATAAATTGATTTGAACAATAGAACCCATTTTCTTGCAATGACTTAAAGACTATTAAAATTTCTCTAAAGATTGGCGGAAATAAGTGATTATGCTTCCAGATTTTAAATCTAGATATTAAATCTGTTTTTGCTACTTGCTAGTGACATGAATTTGGGAAGGTTATTTTATCTCTCTGAGTCTCATACTTATCTGTGGAATGGGCATAATTCTAATAGTTCTCTCATAAAACTGAGGATTAAACAATATACTATATGTAAGTTGCACAGTCCCTAGAACATAGTAAAAACTCAGAAAATGTTTGCTATACTATTAAGATGTGGTGATTGCTTATCCAATCTCCCCCCCACCCCCGCCTTTCTTTCAATTCATACTGCAAATGACTGAATTTGAATAAGGAGTTGAACATTGGCTCCCATTGTTCTCTTAGATCCATGTTTTTTAGACAAAATAACTCAAACAACATTATTATTTCATCCATAAGGAACTTTCTCTGAATTTTATTAAGCATCTATCACTTTTCCTCACCTGTTTTGCATCCTTTCTTCCCTTACAACAGTGGCTCCTCAGCTGGGCTCAGGGGTCAGTGTTACCAGGACCCTTCTAATAGGCCTAGAAATAAAGTAGTCATCCATAGAAAGCTGTGCTCAGTCATGTAGAACTTTCTATCATACATTTCAGAGATGTGACATTATATTGACTTGGAGTAGAGAAAAAGAGACCAAAACAATGTCCCTTGGTCCTTGGTCCTTGCTGCAGGGACACAGGGTGTCATACTAGGTGGGTGAAAAGATCCTAGACCCAACATTTCTTTGACTTCTGCATTAAACTTGCACAGCGATCAATATCGTTTAGTGTTGACAAAGAAATAAAACATACAGTAATCTGGTTTACTGAAGGAAAATGGCTACTGGGGTGGGCAATGCTCTCCATTCAGTTTATAAATCGCTATACTGTGCTCATTGTGGTCAGATTTTTCTCAGGCTGAGTTCTTCCAGCTATGCTGCAAATAGAAGCAGCCCCAGGAGAGAGCAGTGAAAAAGCAGAGCCTTCAGGAGAAGCAATGCCAAGGCATTTCTTCACCTACCTGTAAGACCAAAGGCAAAACCAGGGGTTCTGCAGGAAACCTCAAAAGGCTGCCTTTCCAGCCTTTAGCAAACACAGAAGCGACAGTAGCAGAGACAGTTCAAGATCAGCTTCCTCCCTCCTGAGGTTTTGTGTCTGTTTTCTGAGACTTTCCCAGAGTCCCTCTTTATTTATGGGGTCCAGCACTGTCTTGGACTAGAGAGGCAGTTATTAAATAGGACATCAGAGGAGAAATACCCAAGTCACTGTTCAGTGGGTTTTTTTTTTTAATTCAATGTTTTGTCCTTTGTGAGCTCTGCCCAGATATTTATATCAGTGTGAAACATTGAGACAATAAAATTTCAATGACCATGCAAACTGTGTTCACTCCCACAAACCAAACACAAATTGATTGCTCTTTACCAATCAATACTCTTCAGCAGCTTAGGGGCAGATGCCAGGCTGAGAACCCTTGTCCCAAGATAAAAACCCTCAGGTTCTTGGGGCAACTGGGTTATTATAAACTGAGGTGGAATCATGAAGCCCGAGGTGGCAACTCTCTGCACTTTCCCTCCCCTCCTGCAAAACAGCCATTTGCTTTTATTGCTTAGGTGGCTAAGCTATTTTCAGTCTTGGGGAAGGGAGGAGAATAAAAAGGGGATGGCCCTGGATAAAAGTCTTCAAACTGAAGTGGATGACAGACTCAGACTTCCGCTGACTTCAGGAAACCTCAAAATGCAGTTCATAGATCCAATCCAGTTCAACGAATATTCTAAGAAACTATTGGTTCATTTGCTCTGTAACCTTTTATCTCAAGGAACAATGAAAACAATGGCAAAAATAATAGCTATGAATGTTACTAGGCACTTTACATGCATTATCTCACTTAATCCTCACAATACTATAAGAAAAGTACTATTACCATCTATATTTTACTTTCAAAAGTGAGTTCAGAGATATCAGTAATTAACACACATTGCTAAGTGGGGCTTACCTAAGATCAGACTTTTTTCTATCAGGTTCTATGATTGGCCTCACAGTGAGAAGTCAGAGTTGACATCTTATGAACAGGACCCTGTTTAAATGCACACTTAACAATCATTTCAAAGTGCTGTTTTGTGAGGTAGAAACGGGTCCAGGCACATTAAAAAATATTATATTGCACCCTCTTGGTGCTTACAATCTAAAATCAACTATTAATAAGACCACACAGATGATGAACAAATACATAGGAAACAGATTTTTTTAGCCATATGCACAATGACACACAAGTTCACGTTTTGTAGTGTCAGAGTTGCATAGTTGGAAATCCTTGTCTTAGACAAGATAGCTACACCCCACTGAAGGTATTTGGGTCTTGGAGAAAGGGGCACCTCTAATGTTCATGAAAATCAGACTAACAAAGAGAACTGCATGCAATAGTGTGGAAAGAAACCTGGTGTACACATTGAAGGTCACTTTCTGCTAGGTACACAAGCACATCTCACTAGATCAGTGGTCAGAATAGCCAACAAGAGTCACAGGGAGTGTGGGTAGCTGGTAAGTTTAGACAAAGCTAATGTTTTTGGAGACCACACAGTCAACTTGTTCCTGGCACACCCCAACTCTCCCATTAGCTCTCTCTGTTTTCACTTTTAAGATTGCCATTCCTGTGAAATCCTCCTAAAAATATGTGTAGGAAGAATGACATGCTGGTCTGACACATATTAAGTCATTCATTTAAGATGTGAATAAAGTTCTCAAAATATAACTACTAACAGACTACCTATTATGTGTTTAGAACTATGCCAGATGGTGTGAGGAAAACAAGAAATTTACAAGATCTCACCCTTGTCCTTAAAGAACTGGGAATTCATTTAAGAGACAAGATTCACTCAGGTAGAACAGTTGGCAACACCTAAGAAGACGAAATCAATTTCCAAGGGATGTGGCGCAGACATAAGTAATATGTCACAGAAGTGACAGATAAGCTTAAGGATTAAAATGGTCCAGAAAGGTGAAGTTTCGACTAGATTTGGAAAGAGGGCTGAAACTGAAGTATGCCGTGAGATGGGGATTGACAGGAACAGAACCTGGGTGCTGTGAGCAAACTGCTGGGGCTTTCATTTGGGGCCTGAACTGAGTGAGAACACATTTGGTAGCTAGAGTAGGACTGTTTATGGAGGCCTCAAATTTTGCCCCAGAGGATACAGACATAATGGAGAAGAAACTGGAGCTCCTATAGCTCTCAAATGCCCTTAAAAACTGACCTTATCATCTCAATATTACAAAAAACATATGTATTATTGCGGAGGCATTAAGAAGTATAGGTCAGGAAAAAAAAAAAAAAAGAATCAACAAACCCAGCTCCAATAAAACCAAGAAAAACAAAGGAAAAAGAAACAGAAAAGAACTCTAATGACTCCATTTGGTAAGCCTGAGGTAAAGAAGGCTCATAATGAAAAGGATTTGGGAAAATTGTCACACCTGAAAAGAACAAAAGGTAAGTGGCAGGAGACAACCTATAAGGCTAGCGAGAGAGTATGCTTATCAGAATCCCAGGGCCAGACCCAGGCAGGAGCAGTGGGAATGGGGAGGGGAGGCTGAACTGAGAGGCCTCCCAGAGGAAGTCCTGGGGGGCAGGTTTTCTGGCTATCCCATAACTGAATAGCAGGGAGAGTCCTCCCTGCCTATTGAAGTCCTAGCTCCTGGAACTTCAGCCACAGGGATCCTTGCCTGGATTTCCCCTTCCAATTATTATTTTTTTTTCCAGAGTTGGGATTACCTGGCATCTCAGAAACTGTTCTGATCCCAATTAGATATCCCCAAAGTATGTCAAGAGGGGATTCCAGTTCTAGAAATTACTATCTCTCTAAGAGAGATCCTGGAAAACGCTTTTCAGCTTTTCAGAAAAACTTTCATGGATTCAGACTCATGGATGGACTTTCTGAAGCCTTTCTTCACTCCAAGCCAGTATAGAAGTGCTCCTGAGCTAGCTGAGGGCCAGATGGGCATCTCCTTCCGAAAAGGGAATGGAACCTCCAAACAGCAATGTTATGTCATAATTCACCAACCACACTTCCTTGTTTGTTCTGTCCCTCTCCATTGAAGAGTCACTTTTCTCAGTTGCTCATGTTTCTCTGACTCCTGCCGTAGTAATTCTTTTCCATTCTTTCTACAATTCCAGCAACCTTCCTGTCTTTAAATTATTTTTAAATCACAAGTCAAGAACTGAGCCCTATTGCTAAAAGATATTTTCTAGGCAATTAATATTTTTTCTTTTCTGTTAAAAGTGGAGTGGTTAGATCTTCAGAATTATCAGCACTTACATTAACAGGAATTTCTATTGCTGTAACAGGAAAAGGAGTTTTGGGTTCTTATCTAACATCATTCTTCCTTCTTCCTCCAGTCACAAGTTGACATTTTCCAGCTCCCCTTAGAGTGAAGCAGTAGCATATGAACATGACTAAATTTTAGCTAAATGACAGAAGTAATGGGTATCACCATTGGATCTTTATTTTGAAGGATCAGACAGGTACCTTCTGGACCCATTTCTCTGCCTGAGAAAATGTAAAAATTGAAAACACAAATTTGAACTCAGAGATAAGATTCAAATGTTGAAGTTGGTAGACTGCTACCAGTCCTACATTACCCACCTCTGGACCATTACACAAAAAAGAAACAAGTTCCTACCCTGCATAAGCCATTCTACTTAGGACTCTTTATGTTGCCCAACGAGTTTTATCCTACTTGTATGTGGGTAAGTGGTGAACTTAAAAAACATCCTTAATATTCATTCATTCATACAATCTTCCATGAAAATATCACAGCATAACTAATAATTAGGGAACTACACAGGCATGCAGACTTGAGTAGGATGAGAATAAATTGTTGCTGGGCATAGTGGAGCATGTCTGTAATCCCAGTAACTCAGGAGGCTGAGGCAGGAGGATTGCAAGTTCAAAACCAGCCTCAGCAACTTAGTGAGGGCTTAAGCAACTTAGTGAGACCCTGTCTCAAAGTAAAATATAAAAAGGCCTGGGGATGTGGCTCTGTGGTTAAGTACTCCTGGGTTCAATCCCCAGTGCCCCAAACAAACAAACAAACAAACAAATAAAAGAATGAATTGTCACCTTGAAATCAGAAAAACTGAGTTTTAATAATAACAGTTTTCATTTGCTGGATGTTTACTATATTACTATAAGCAGATAATCTGTAAATGCTTCACTAAAGCACTCACAACCTTTTGAGGGAGATACCTTTTTAATTCCAATTTCCAGATGAGGAGACTGAGATTTAAAAAGTTAAATAAATTGCCCAAAGTCACAAAACAAGTAATCGACAGAGCCCAGACTTGAAGTCAGATATGATTTC
The DNA here is from genome assembly GCA_020662805.1 of Glaucomys volans. Classification (NCBI taxonomy): domain Eukaryota; kingdom Metazoa; phylum Chordata; class Mammalia; order Rodentia; family Sciuridae; genus Glaucomys; species Glaucomys volans. The sequence goes on along the minus strand of JAJEJO010000122.1, from coordinate 205,599 downwards.
AGAGCCAATAGTCTCCTTTAACTCCTCCATCACTCAGCTGAATGGCACTGGTTCTAAGGCTGTGCAGTGATTTGCTAGACAAGTAACTCAACCTATTTTTCCAACATAATCATGTCAATAATGCTAACCTCTAAATACATCACAAATGTGTGTTCAAGATCAATAAGATAATTTGTGGCATTAAGTAGAGATCTTGGCTTTTGCTACCACTTTCCCCAGCCCTCTGATTCCCTAAGTCCTCTGCTTTACCTTCCTGCTTGTTCTTGATCAGGACTGACGGCCTTAACTGAAACAAATGATGGGTACCAAAGATACTTGGTCCAGACCTTCCAACATTTCTAAATCACATCATACCCATTGTATGAGTGTGAATCCAGGCTCCTTACTTTTATCACCATCACCATCATCATCGTTATCATTACCATCACCATTACCACCAAACACTCTACTGACAGGGAAACTCTTATAAGCACCCTATTCTTAGATTTCCTCCTCTACCAGTGGTCCATCTTTGCAAAGTTGATAGTTCTTGCCCTTATCTCACCCTGCAGTTAACTCCCAGCACCCTCTGCTGGGCTCTGTCTGCAGCTCAGAACCTCTTTCTGCCCGCAGAGGAATCAGCTGGCTCCCAGTGAGGTCACTGAAGGAATTAAACAGAGGCATAGACTTCAAAGGCATTCCTGCTGAATGGAAGGCAGGGCTCCAATTAGGCCCCTTCCCTAGATTTGCAAATGGCGACTTTCCAAATCTTGACATCCAAGACCTTTAAATTATTTTCCTACTCTTTACGGGGGGCAGAATTGCTTGAATTCAGGAAGCTGTGGACCACTTACCTCCAACCCCACCTCTGTAACCCTCTATGCACCAATAAGAAGCCACGGAAGACCAGAAACAAGATAACCAATCAAAATTTCCAAGATCCATCACAATTTCTGTCACTTAACAGTTTTCAAATGCTGGTCAAGGCAACCTTTTTTTGGTTTCTTAGCTAAAACATATGGATACAAATCTATACATGCCTTGCCTGCCTCACAAGATGTTGTGACAATAAAAAGTGATAATTTGCTGAAAAGGACATTGAAAACTGTAAACTACTGTGCAAAATCCAGTTATTCCTGCATGATATCAATGTCGATGTGTTGATCCACGAAGTTGGTGTAGAAAAACAATAAAATAAGTTCTTTCACATAAAATACATTGTTCAAAATTTTTATATTAACCAAATCAATACAATGATTAACCTTCCCAAGCTTGAGTGGGATATCAAGTTCATAGTAAACATCTAGTACTCTACAATATAGCTTCTGCATGTAGAATCTGGGAATGGAAAAAGCAAGGGTCCCCTCAGAAATGAATCCCAAATCAAAGCTATTTGGGGCCATATGAATCTGCACCTCATCCCCACTCTCATTTCTGCAGGAGAGGAGTCCATAGGACAGAAGTCAAAGTGAAACCCCTGTTTAGCCAGGCTGCACCTAGACACATGGGGTGTTTTGTTACTGACCCTGTGTTGAGGCCACACTTTTCTCCTGTGCAGTCTAATTCCTTTAGCACCTCTGCCCATTCACTGGCCTTCAGCGCCCTCTAGAGTGGGGTCTGTCCTCTGAGCCACAAGAGCAGCACCATCCAATATAAATATAATGCCACCTATGGAATTTAAAATGTTCTAATAACCATCTTTTAAAAATAAGTAAGTCAAACGAATTCTAATCATGTATTTTATTTAGTCTAATATATATTTTCAATAAGTAATGGATATAAAAGTTACTGAGATTTTTTCCACACTAATTCTTTGAAAACTGGTGTGTATTTTATACACTGGTGTGTATATAAATGTGCCATTTATATATGGCACATCTCAATTTGGACTAGCCAGATTCTAAGGGCTCAAGAGCCACATTGGCTAGTGGCTCTGGATTCCACAGTGTGGCACTAGTGGGCATCACTGCCATGCTGAACCTTCACCCCATGCCATTTGGCTTTCCATATCCTCAAAGCCAAGTTTCCAAGGTTCCCAAAGTGCTAATAAGATAACCTGATAGAAACTCTTGTGGTTTAATGGCAATAATAGGAAATTAGAGCCCCTCTATCCTTTTCTCCTCTTATTAATGACTGAACACCACATATGCACCTATATACACATACTAGAAACAGGTAAGCTCCTCCCTCTTCTCCTAGTACCTGGTACACAGACAGTCCTCAACTTACAATGGTTTGATTTATGCCTTATCTGTTTTATGATGGTGCAAAAGTGGTATGCGTTCAGTAGAAACCATCCTTCAAACACTGACTCTTGACCTTTCCCCAGGCAAGGGACATGCTGTAGAATGCTCTCATGCGATGCTGAGCAACAGCTGCGGGCCACAGCAAGTCACATCTCACAGCCAGCCACACCATCACTAGAGTAAATAACCTGCTCTCTACAGCACACTGTGTTGCTAAGCTCTGATGTCCAGTAGATCAGCTGTACTAAATGCATTTTTAAAAACTTTTGGTATTTTCTACTTATTATGGGGTTTATTGGGATGTAAACCCATAGTAATTTGAGGAGTGTCTGAATTTGAATTCAACCATGACTTAATTCAAAACAAGTATTATTAAATAATAGTGAGAATTTCAGGTCCAGCTGTGATGAGATCGTGGCAGATGTGCTGGATATATGGGAAAGTCATGCCAGAATACTCAAATGGCAGTGGGCAGCTACTTAACTCCTTTTGAGTAGGGACAGGCCTATCAGACATAAGGGATAGCTGAAGGTTTTGGTGAGTTAGGGATGGTGGAGTTAGTGAATGCAATCACCTCGAGTGTTTCTTGGCTCTGAATTTAATTCAACAAGCATGTGGTGAGTACTTACCACATATCTTGCTAGACAGTGAAAACCCTGAAAATAGGGACCATCTCTTCCTCATCTCCGTATGGTCAATGTCTCAAATGGTGAGTTTATACGATTTCAGCCAAAAGCAAAAGACGCTTGATGTTTTCATTTTTTCATGCAGTTTTATTTCAGACAAGTAAACATATGACATTTGGGAGGTTTTCTCAGACACTGAAATCCCCGGGTGAACCTCTCCTCCTACCTTGGGGCTCTCCTGGGTTTGTATGGTTCACCCTGGGATTCCAGGGTGAAAACCACACCTCCAATGTCTGACAAAGGGGAGAGTCAGGTCACCAGATCTTGAACATATCTATAAAGACTTTTTTTTTTTTTTACACTTAGTTAATTTTCATGGGGGAGAAGGGAAGGAAGTAGTCAGGCAATTTGTAGAATTTTAACAGAGTATGATCTATTTCATTTTTAAAGACCCCAGACTGAACTCCAAGCTGTAGAAAGGGAAGATGCCCAACAATCCTCATGCAGGGAGACTTCAAGAGTCTTATGGTACAAGTGGCCGAGGGGCCTTTGTACTATTAGAAATGCATCTCAGGCTTTCAGTCCTTACAAGATGCCAAACTCCATGGACCACTATGTAAACTACAAAAATCACCATCTTAAAAAATAACATAATTTAGTCAGGTCAATCCATAAAGCATCCTACACAGTGCTTATTACAAAGAAACCTGGAACAAAAACTCCCTGGACTGGGACATTTTTCCAGGGAATCACAAACTTCTTTGAAAACCAGAAATGTCTGGTGGTCATCTCGTATGCAGTCCCTGTGAAGAGTACCCAATCAGGGATGGATTGTACTCCCAAGATTCATCTGTAAGTTCATTGTTGGAAACCCTGAATGCATTTTCTCACAGAAACAGCGTTGTTGATTAGGTTCCCAGCCTATCCCGCAAGAACTGTTTCACTCAAAATGCTGCTGCTGAAATATGATACTTGCACAATGAAAAATAGTAGGATGCTATGTCATTGCTAGGAATTAAGCACTAGAGGAAAACAAGTACATTGAGAAAGAGCTTGATCCTCAGAATAAAAGCTAAAGCCCCCAAAGATCCCATCCACTGCCTACCACTTCATTTCCATAACAGGAAGTTTGGGACCAGGAGCCCCTGTCCCACTGACCCACCCATGGTTTGGGTCTACTCCCCTTCACACTGCCACTGCCTTTTGTGGGCTCCCAGAGAAGACTGAGGAAGGAATTCCTCCCTAGCGTTTGCCACTGGCCAAATGTGGTTTCTCCCTAATACTGCCCCCTCCTGGAGGAAGAAGCTGTGTCCCCAAACTTCTGTCCTAAATCTGCCTCCTTCCTGAATGAGGAGCAGGAGGGATTTCCTTCATAAAGGCACCCTGAAAGGGTGCTGGTAGGGAGGAAGGAAGGTTTTCAATTATTTTCTAGGTGAATGTCTTCCAAAGGGAAACCAAGAGGGTTGGGGCTGATCCCTCAACAGAAGGAGTAGAGCAGGCCAGGGAAAGAATTAAAGTATGTTCATTAAAACTCCTTCATATCTGTGAAGTTGATACAGTGATACATTTTAGAGATATTTAATAAATGTGTTAACTTCAGTATTCTATTTTTCATATACTGAAGCAAACAATTTTTTAGATCTCAAACTTTTACGGTGGGTATTGTAACACCAAAAAAAATTGCTCAAAGAATTGTACCTGTGGCATAACTTTATGGGATATAGCACAATTACCAGAGAATCTGTAGGGCTTATTGTTCATGGATTGATATTAGCCTTAACATGGACCTTGTCAAGAATTAACTGACTTTACAATTTCTGGAAATTCTGAGCATCAATATCTGGAAGAACCTGATAGTACAGAAAATGAACAGCCTATCAAAATTAAAAGGGAATGCCTTTAGTTCTGCTCATTAATTCTTTGTCCAGGGATCCATTGCAGAGAAACAGTTATAGCATATACAACAAAAAAATGTACAAGGATATTCACTATAGCACTGCTCAGAACCTTGAAAACCTGGAGGCAGCCCAAGTATCCATCAGAAGGCGAATGATTAAATGTCAAATATGTATTTCTGCCATGGAATATCATTCAGTAGCTTAAAAAGAAAGAAGATTTATATTTACTCATGTGAAAACATTTGAAGACAGACTTTTAAATGAAAGCACATTTCAAAATAATCCAAGCCCAAAGATAACAATCTATAAAACCATATATTGTTTCTATATGAATATATAATAGATATCATATAAAATACACTATACACATATGCAACTGCATAGAATAAAGGACTGAAAAGAGAAACTCTCATTCCCAGGAGTGGACTTCTTTATTTTTTTTAAGCCAGGGAGTGTTGAAAGGAGCCTTTCAAGTCTACTTTACGTACTTCTGTAGAGTTCATAGTTTTTACAGTGGGAAAGTATTTATGAATTAGTTGTGTAATTTAAAAATTATGTACAAATAATACTAAAAGCCTGAACAAATTACATATGTAATTTGAGGTTGGTCCAGGCATGAGCTTCAGTCTTATCTCCTCTTGGGACTTGGCAAGTTAGAGCATGTCTGGTGGAGCAGAATGACCAGGAATCTGTTTTTGAGACAAACAAACAGCCACCTGGGAGGGATTGTGTCCCAAGGGAAGAGAGGGGCAGGAACTCACATGTGGCCTCACAACCAAGACTTGTTGGATGGAAGGAGGAGCAGGTGTGGACCCAGCCCTATGTGATTTGTTAACTGATGACTAGAGCATAGGAAAGAGACTCAGGGCACAGAGAAGGCACTGAACAGATGTGCAGGACCACAATTCCTCTTCCTTACTCCCCAGACAGGTGCCTCTTTTTGCATTCTTAGAGAATAAATGCCATCAAGTCATGCAGGTTTAAAATCTTTAGATTTCTGCTGCCCTTTCCACTGTCTCCTACAGACAGGTCAAAAAACCTTCTCAATCTGCTCTCAAATGTGCCCCCCATCCATTGCCTGCTCTCCATTCACACTTTGCTGTGGCCAGGAGGTCAGCAGAATCTCTCTGCCTCAAACTCTGTATTATATTTTTCCAATTAAAAACTTTCAGAAACACTGAAGATTATTTCATCTTCTTAAAACCCAATGACTCTTCCAAATTTCTTGGAAAGTGGTTGCTGGTCCTGAACTGAGCATGTCCAGATGTGACAAAATGACTTGCTTTCCCCCAACCTAATGTTTTTATATCCAGTCCTTTGCAACCACTCTTTCTTTTGTTTGAAATGTCCTCTGCAAACTTCTCCATCCCGTGAACTCTTATTCATCCTTTAAGACCCAACTGAGAAAATGCCATCACTTCCTTTACTAAACAGTCAGTAACTCCATCTCCTGTGCATACACACCTATCATGACAATCATATCACATGACCATGGTTATTTCCATGTTTGCCTCTCAGTGTAGATTATGAGCTCTTCTAGCATGGATTTTCATCTCTTCAATAAATATTTATTAAGTATTTACTACAGGACAAACACTGTTCTAAGGCACTAGGATGACTGCAGTCAACAAGATGGACAAACCTTTTGGCATTTCTTTTAGTTGGGGGGAAAATAAATACTTAACATAATCCTGGTTGGTTACCCCAAGAATATAAATAACCCAATCAATAAATGGGATTGGGAAATGAGCAGACACTTCACAGAAGATCTACAAGCAATCAACAGATATATGAAAAAATGTTCAACATCCCTAATAATAAGAGAAATGCAAATCAGAACCACCCTAAGATACATCTCACCCCAATTAGAATGTCAATTATCAAGAATACAAGCAATGACAGGTATTGGTGAGGATGTGGGGAAAAAGGTACACTCATACATTGCTGGTGGGGTTGCAAATTACTGCAGCCACTCTGAAAAGCAGTGTGGCAATTCCCTAGAAAACTTGGAATGGACCCACCATTTGACCCAGCTATCCCATTCCTTGGCCTATACCCAAAAGACTTAAAATCAGCATACTACAGTGATGCAGCCACATCCATGTTCATAGCTGCTCAATTCACAATAGCTAGATTGCGGAACCAACCTAGATGCCCCTTCAATAGATGAATGGATAAAGAAACTGTGGTATATATACACAGTGGAATATTACTCAGCCATAAAGAAGAATAAAATTATGGCATTTGCACGTAAATGGATGCAGTTGGAGAATATCATGCTAAGTGAGATAAGCCAATCCCAGAAAACGAAAGGCCAAATAATAAGTGGATGATGATACATAATGTGGGGTGGGAGGGAGGCAAGAATGGAGGAAGGATGGATTACTTAGAGGGAAAAGAGCGGTGGGGATGGGGTGTATGTGGGGGGGGAATAACAGAATGAGATAACATCATTAGCCTATGTACATGTATGATTATGCAAATGGGGTGACTCTACTTCATGTACAACCAGAGAAACAATTGTACTCCACTCATGTACAATGAATCAAAGTAAATTAAATAAAAAGAAAAGAAAGAAAGAAAGAAAGAAAAAGGCCATGGAGACAAAAATTTGGGGGAAGGTGGGTAGGGGGACATGGGGAGAAGTTAGGAGTCTGCTATTTTGGCTGTGATATTTTAGGTTAGGGAGGGCCTCTCTGAGAGAGTAACATTTGAGTCGAGACTTAATCAAGTAGTAGATATCTGGAGGCAGGTGTGGGGTTTGGGGAGGATAAGAAGAAAGAGCAAGTGCAAAGGACCTGAGATGGGCACAAATGAGAAGTGTTCAAAGTATAGTGAGCAGGTCAAGCAAGTACTAAGGGCTTGAGAGAAGTCTAGCCATTTAGGTTTTTGGCCCAAGCTACTGGGTAATAAGAAGTGAATTACCTTATTTCTCTTCAGATATTCTCTGCATATGATGCTTAATAGACAGCAGTTTGTGAAGCAGTTTTTGTTGATATTTGGCCTGTAACTCTAAGAATTTTTGATCTTCATCTCAATGTTGCTAATTTGTCCTGTCTTGTATAGTTTTATGAAAGTTTTGATCTTCCTTCCTTCCTTCCTTCCTTCCTTCCTTCCTTCCTTCCTTCCTTCCTCCCTCCCTTCCTTCCTTCCTTCCTCCCTCCCACCCTCCCTCCCTCCCTCTAGCTCGCTTTCTTTCTTTCTTTCTTTCTTTCTTTCTTTCTTTCTTTCTTTCTTTCTTTCTTTCTTTCTTTCTTGGTCTGAGGATTGAACCCAGAGATTCCCTATCACTGAGCTACATTCCCACACCTTTTTAATATTTTGTTTTAAGACAGGGTCTAAGTTGCTAAAGTTGACCTTCAATTTGTGATCCTCCTGCTTTAGCCTCCCAAGGAGGTGGGATTATAGATGTGCGCCACTGCACCCAGCTGAAGGTTCTGATCTTGATATGAATTTTAAGTCTGAAGTTTGATGCTAGCACCCACCCTTCAACAGTCATGCTCAAGTGCTGAGTGACAAGCTGTGTGTGTGTACACATGTGTGCACATGTTTTTATTTCCACAAGAGAATGTGACTGAAAGAAGTTAGTGCCCTAGCTTCAGCTGTACGTGGTATTTGGTTTCTTTACAGTGCTTCTGTGTTTTGAAAACTAGTTAACAAAGGGGTGGTGGGTGGTAAGGACAGAAGACATAGAAAGAATTCAGCAAAGCCTCTGAATCAAAGTCAAAGACACACACACACACACACACACACACACACACACACAGTCCTCTGGCACTATGCCAGCTGAAATGCTTTGCACATCTTCAACTAACCATATACAGAATTCTCAGTCATGTCACATATATAGCAATGAGCTAAATATTAAAAAAAACATAAACAATGACAATCTGAAAAATCACCTGAAATCCCAGTTTCATCACTGAAGATCAATCTATTACTATGTCTTTCTGGCAACGTTTGCATGATGAATGAGTGTTGTTTGATGTAACAATATGCTTCTGCATTGGGATCAAGGAGTAAAGTAAGAGATTGGGACTTAAGAAATGCTGGGTCTTAGATACCGGAAATGCTCAGTGAAGCTCCTAGATCTGTAAACATATGTGTTGACAGGCGTTTCTGCTGAAATGGTGCATACATGACATATGTATTCCTGAGAATGTCAAGTTCTGTGAAATCTTGCACTCAAAACCACAAGGTTTGTAGAGAAAATATAGTTGGGGTGAATCATCCAAAATATAGTAGTGTTGATCATTACAACACTACCTAAATTACTGATAGCACAATTTAAAATGAATAATGTAGCACAACTTTAAGAGATTTGTTAGATTGCTGTAAAGCAAAATTAATATAATAAATATAAAATTTAAAATAGTCAAATTAGTTTAACAAACAAGGATTTGATAGATAAAAGATGGCCACAGATTTTTTTTGTGCGTATGATTTTGGGCCTCAAACCCTGGATCTTACAATGCCTACCAGACAAGACTGCCACTGAACTCCATGCTCCACCCACCACCCCTACACATTCTTTGTTATTCTGCCCATTGAGAGGCAGAATCCAATCCCCCTCTCTTTGAGTCTGAACAGATCTTCGTAACTTGCTTGACCTGTAGAATGCAGCAAAAGCCATGCTCAAGGATTCTAGAGATGAGTTTATAAAAGGGCTTGGAGTTTCCACCATGAACTGGGAAGCTGGTTTGGGAGAAGTCAGCAGCCCCGTAAGTACAAAAACCCTGAGATCAGTGTGCTGTGAGGAAGTCTGAGCTACTCACAGGGGAGGAAGGAGAGGGAGAGAGAAAGAGATGGGGAGGGAAAAGGGGGAGAGAACAACCAACAGAGGTTGTGGAGGAGGAGAGAGGAGCCAGAAGAGAGAAATGTGGCCATCTCCCAGCTATCCCAGCCCCATCCCTCGTGGCCATCATAGCTGGAGGAGGTGGTGCCAAGCTGAGAGGAGATGTCCTCGTGAAGCCTTGCCAAAACTGCCAATATGTGAGTAAATTAAATGCTTATGTTGTTTTAAACCACTAAGCTTTGGGGCGGCTTGTTATACAGCAATAGATAAAAGAAATGAGACGGGGTTGAAAGAAGAATCAAGGTTGCTAAACTCTATGTAGAAAAATGTAAAACACAGTAATGGTGAAATGCAGCCAACTGGGTAAACTGAGTCAAGGAGAAGACTGTGGGGCAACTGGGGACTATGCTTGCTCATGGCTTATGGCATTCAGCCATATTAGGTACTTTTCTTTCAGTTGTGGTTACTTGCTGGCACAAAATATGAAAATGCAAGGAGAAAAGGACCTTTAAATGAACACAACCTTGGCAATTACACTGATATCCCACTTACCAACCATATACAAGGTAATTCTTATTAAAGAAATATTGGCTACAGAAAAGCAAATTATACATTTTAGAAGCTCATGTTGTCGGCAGCATAGAGAATTAAAACATTGTGCTGGGCGCAGTGGCCCA
>JAJEJO010000122.1:161342-195278 GCA_020662805.1 Glaucomys volans | reverse complement strand
TCTTAATTATAGGCAAACAAGGAATAGAAGAAAATTTTCTCAATCAGGTAAAAGACATCTATGAAAAACCTATGGTTAGCATAAGGATGAACATATAGATCAATGGAATACAACCCAAAAGTCTACACACGAACCCTTTTCTTATGGTCAGTTGATTTTTTAAAAATGCTGTTAAAACAATGCAATAGGGAAAGGATAGTTTTTCAAAACACAATGCAGACCATTGAAAAGCTACATGTAAAACCATCAAACAAAAACTTAGAACCTTATTTTACACTATATACAGGACAATAAAAGACAACAGCTCAGACTGGGAGAGATATTTGCCAATCACATCAGATAAAGAACTTGAGCCCTGAACATGCAAGAATGCTTAAAACTCAAATATAAAAGAACAATTCAGTTTAAAAACAGGCAAAATAAAACAACCTTCATCAAAAAAATGTACAGATGGCAAATAAGTACATGAAAAAATGATCATCATTATTAGTCATTAGGAAAATGCAAATTAAAACCATGAGATACCAGTACATGCGTATTAGAATGAATAAATTAACAAAAACAAAATAAAGAGACAAAATTAAAGATGATATAAAACAACTGGAACTTTCTTATACTCTCATAGGAATACCACATGAACCACCTAGGAAGGTTTGTCAGTTTTTTTTGTAAGCAATCACTTACCAATAGGACCCATTAAACCCATTCCTAGGCATTTGCTGGAGAGAAATGAGAAAGAACATCTGTTCTCAGAACTGAAGTGAATGTGTAGCATCTTTATTCATAATTGTCAAAACTGTAAGGAACCCTTCAAATGGTGAATGGATAAACACACTGTGGTATATCTATGTAATGGAACACAACTCATTTAACACACGCAGCATGATGGCTGACTTTCAAATGCCTTAGGCTAAGAAAAAAAGTCAGACTCAAAAGCCTACATGTTTCATGATTCCATTTACATAACAGCTTGGGAAGTGAAAACTGTACTGATGAAAGACAGATCAGCAACTGTTGAGAGGTGATAGTGAAAGAGAGCTGGACTACAGTGGTTCAACACAAGGGAATTGTTGAGGTGGTATAGTTGTTCTGTTATCTTGTTTGTGATGGTGGTCACATGATTCCATGCATTTGTCAAAACTCATTGCAGTATGCATTCAAAAGAGTGCATGTTGGTATATAGTTAAAAAATAAATTCAAACAAATCTGGCCACTTTCTTGTATCTATCCATTGCATGTAACTTTCTTCACTTTTGGAAACCCAAAATTTTCTTGGTATGCCTACTGTTCTAAAATATCACATTGTTGTACTTTGGTATGCACATTGTTTTCTTTGTTTTAGGCTTGATGCTGGTCTTCAATCTATAAATGCACATCTTTCAATTCTAGGAAACTTCCTTAAATTGTTGTAAATTTCTTCCTCAATGTTTTTCATGTTCTTTTTATAGGATCTCTATTAGTCAGTTGAGAGCTTCTGGATTCTTTCCTTATTCTTTTTTTTTTTTAACATCTTTAACATACCATAAAATTCACCCATTTAGAGTGTACAATTCAATGGTTTTTAGTGTATTTACAGAATTGTGCAACTATCACCACAACCTAAGTTCAGAGCATTATTATCACCCCTGAAAGAAACCATGTAATGATTAGCAGTCATTACCTGGGCTGTTCCATCAATCCTGGATTGAGTCTATAATTACTTATCTTTTCTCTCACATTTTGTATCTGTCTTTTGGTATATTTCCTTTAAATTTTCTCAAAATTTATTCATTCTATTCCTTCTGCTGAGTTTTTAAGACTTTATTTGAAAAATGTTTTAGCTTCATTGAAAGTGTCAAAAATATGCTTCTTTGTATTACAAGGTGGTATTCCATGGTACAGAATTACAACAGGTTGTTTGACCATTCATGTATTGAAGAACATTTGAGTTTGGGCACCTTTAGGTATGGGTTTTGCAAATGAAACTGTTTTCATTTCTCTGGGACAAAATCCTAGCAGTGTAGTTGCTGGCTCATGTGATTTGCATATTTTATCTTAAGTAAACACTATGTTATTTAGGAGGGTGACTGTGCTATTTTACATTCCCACCAATGATATGTGAGTGGTCCAGTTCCTCTATATTTTTCATCAGTCTTTGACGTTTTCATTGCTATTTTATTTAACTATATTATCTCATTATGGCTTAATTTGCATATCCCTAATGACAAAGATAATGACTATCTTTTAATATGCTTATTTTCCATTTGTACATTCTTTCAAGTAAAATGATTATTTGTGTCTATTGCAACTGACCAAGACTTTACAGGTCGCAGTGCTAACTGGTCTCCCTATAAAGGTGTATTATATAGAGTATCACTGGCTTCCATTTGGTATAGTACAGACCCCTACTCTGAATATACAGCATGCATATTTACAATAACATATTATCTTTTCCAACAGTTTATTGTCTCCTGCACTGAGGAATATTTGGGCCCAGTTACTTATGAAACCACTTTGCCACCCCAAGTGGTCTCCTTAGCATCTATGGTCTCACAAATCAAGGGGGAGGTGGACTCCAAACCTGAAAATGATTTGTATATGGATAATGTAACACAGATAACCTCCGTTTCTGGACTGCTGCTATAGTACAGCTCACCACTAATACTATCTGGTTTGAGATGGGAGAAAATCAGAGCAGTCAATGGCTGATGGTAGTAACACATGAGCCATGGCTGCTGGTTGTTTGTACTGACAACTGGGCAGTATTGGGAGACCTTCTATTGTGACAGCATAATGGCAAGTGGAACTGTTGTTAATGCTGGAAAAGCTCTGACTGAGACAGAAACCCTGCCCCTGAGCTAGGCAATGGGACTGGCTGAATGGGTACATAGAAAGAATGAAAGTAAAGTGCTAAGGTAGGATGGAACATAGCTAAGTGAGCAGGACTGCCCCTTAAACATAGTGACTCGGTGGCTGCTATGTTTGGTGTCTGGTGTGCTCACACCTCTGACCCTGGTCATTTGACCCACGTGCAAGGATGGATAAGCCAAATTTTTCAACCCATGTGGGACTCACAGATTGATTATATTGACACTTTGCCAAGCCGTAAGAGACATAGGCATGCTTTATCCTGTGTAGATACAGCTAATAGCTTTAGATAAGCCTTTCCTAGCAAGAGAACAAATCAAACAGCCACTAGTAAAAGGTCTTAAGAAGTTAATATGGGCACCTGTCCTGGGGTATCCACCTCACAGGTCACACTGTCCAGTATTGGACCAATAAGGTAGATCCTCTCAGGGAACTCTAGTTGAGAAGGGCTGGAGAGGGCTTAGGAGAAGAGACGCTGGAGCTAAATTGCACAGGACTTGCTAAACAACCAGAAAAACCACTTGATATCTCTGTGTCTCAGTTTCGTCATCCGTATTAGGGGGTGAAAATGTTACCCACTCTCTTCCTAGAGTTGTCAGGAGGATTAAGAGAATGAATATATGTAAGGCACTTAACACTTAACACTTAAGAATGTTAAGCACATCATAAATGTTACTTAAATGGAAGATATTATCATAAACACTTAACTGTTAAAATAACAAATATTTATTAATGTACCATTGAAAATTGACTTGCATAATGTTGGCAATATACATACCACACTATTTCCTAGTTAATAGATGATTCCCTTTCCTCCATGACACTCCTTCTTCAGAAGCTGTATTAAACATTTTAAGCGCTGGCATGCAGTTCAGGGAGCAACTGCTTTTACTCAGGTGTGAGGAGTCCACCCAAGTCAGAACTGCCAGCCCTCAGCCTGCAGGCAGGGACAGTGCAGGACATAAAAGTTCAGCTCTAAATTCCCCCGTCTGACCTTCCAGGGCTCTTAGGTCTATAAGAAGAATAAAGTATCTATCCTTTTCTATCTCTCAACTCCAAACTGAATCTACCTCCTAAATTTCAAGTGTGCAGTACTACTTTATTATAGACCTGACAGAGATTCTGGACTCCTGGAGGGCATTGTATGCATAGGGAGACCCCAACTCAGGGTCTTCGTGTAATCACCACTACACATTAAAGGAACCTAGTTATCTATAATGTAAGGAGAATCCTATGATTAAAGGCTCACAGTTCTTGCTTTGTGGATAAGAGCCACGTTTCAACTGTGTTTAGAAAGAATTTTAAGCTAACCCTACTGTGGGCAGGGCTCTTGGTGGGTGCTTGAGTGCCAGTTGAAGGGAAAAAAATGTGTGTAAGAAACATGTGATGTTTTTGCAGTGGTTTGAGGGCTGGGTTTGGTAATTACACTCTCGAATGCGAAAATCCATGTGGCATAATGAAAAACACACCTCTGTTCTGCTTCCAAAATGAATTCCAAATACAGGACAGTCTGCATGGGCTGATTGAGTTCCACAAAGTGTGCATTTGCTCCACTTCTTTGTCTCTGAGAACACAAGGACTAAAAGGACAGCAACAAAACACGTGCCACCTTGTCCTTCTCTTCTTGTCAACTCTTTCCTTCTAAACTACCTTATTGCTGCATCTACTTATTTGAACATACACACACACAAAACCAGTCTTAGTAGAAAGAGGAGAAAAAGTAGTCACGTGGGTAGCAAATCAAGTGTGTGGTTCACATCAGCATTACAATAAAATGCTGTTCATTAAGTATCCTGAAGAGTTATAAAGAGGATTGTTTATAATAAAGTAAGAATTAAAAGTCAGCAAGGAATTATAGAGTTCATGTGAAAGTCCTTTTTTTGCTACAAAATTCTTATCTAAATTGTCTTCCCTGAAACATCAAGCATTTAACCACAGGAATTCAAAAGAACCAAAACCACCACATGGATTTTGAACTACAAGCTCTGGACATTCATGACATCTGTCTTCCCTTATCTAATAGAATTTACTCATCAAGTAGGGAACACGTTTTTAGTCTTTCTGTGTTAAAAACAATGGATATAATAACACCATGCACTCCCCTGAGCTGCAAACACAGAGGGCTTATATCCACTACATACATGTTGTTGAGAGCTTTGTTGTTGATCACATTATGTGGCTTATTACTCTCTTTATGGTTATTCAGAACCCAGAATTGGGAATGACTGTGATTTTTGTGAACAATTTTCCCAAAAAAGTTTCAAATTTTTCCTTTTTTTCAGTGCTAGGCATTAAATCTATGGCCTTGTACACATTAGGCAAGTGCTCTACCACTGAACTGAATCCCCAGCCCAATCTTTTCACTTTTGATTCTAGGAAACTTAGTCAAATTCTAGTCTATATTTCCCAACTTGTACTGAACTTTTTGACTTGCATTTTGTGTAATAATGTTATTCCTGGTTTTATCTTATTTTCCTCACTTGAATTTTCCATTTTCCACAATTCCTTCACTACTTTTTTTTAATCTTATGCTGTCTCTTTTGCATGCAAGCAAATTCAAATCTCCTTTTGAAATAAGGCATGGTTTAAGGCATGTGAGGTGTTCCCCAAAATTTCACATGTGAGACAATCCAAGAAGGTTCAGAGGAGAAATGATTGGTTTATAACCTTAACCTGATCAGTGAATTGATCCCTGATGGGATTAAATGAGTGGTAACTGGAAGCAGGTGGGGTGTGCCTGGAGGAAGTGGTTAATTGGGGGCGTGGCTATGGGGTATATATTTTGTATTTGGCAAGTGGAGCCTCTCTCTCTGCTTCCTCATCACCATGATGTGAGCTGTTTCCTTTTGCCACCCTCTCCTGCCGGATATTTGGCCTCACCTTGAGCCCCTGAGGAATGGAGCCAGTCTTCTATTGACTAAGACCTCTGAAACCTTGAGCTCCTGAATAAACCTTTTCTCTTCTACAATTGTGCTGGTCGGGTCCTTTAGTCACAGCATTGAAAAAACTGACAGAAATAATTTCTTAATTAAATATCTAGAGAAAGAAGTGACTGTATATCTTTAGCAGTTATATTGACCATAGAAGAACTTTTGCTTTCTTCACTATGAGAAACATTTCAGATCAGCCCAGTGGCTCACAATGCTCGCAATGCTTGCCACTGCTTGATGGACCACGTGGCTGAGAAGCTGCCTTATCTTTTATCTTTAAAAGTGTATTTCATAGGGTACATGACCTAAGTCACAATGGCTGGAACCCACACTGACTTCAGCACCTGACAGCTTATCATTTGATAATAGATGAGTAGAAGGTAGATACAGGGAAAAAAACATTCTGGATATATTTTTGTTTATCTTAAACATTCCCAGCTGGTTCTGATAAAGATAATTTATTGTAATTAATTAATTATACAAAGAGGCCAACTTTTATGCATACTATTATCAAACTTGATATTTGACTTGTACTACTGCCAGCTGGTTATTAATAAATGAGTTGGTTAATATCTAGGTTCTTAAGAGATGATAGGTTCAGGGCTAAGTGGGTATCACCTCATTTAACCCTGGTAGATACTATTACAATGTCCATTTTAGGGTTGAAGGAATGTAAAACAAAGACCAATTAAGGAACTTTCCTGTGATGATGTAATGGATTAATGGACCTAAAGCTCTGAACACAGATATATCACTCTTTTGTCCATGCTCTCAACCCCTGTGACATGGGCCTCACACTTCATGCTGAACACAAAGTAATTTTATGGTTAGAACTGATAATGTCTGGCAGATCTACAAACACAGAGCCAAGATTACTTCAATAGGTATGCAAGCTAAAATTAGGAGCATTTAAAATTATTTGAGGAGGAATTCATATTAAAACTTCCTAAATGGGCATTAAAACATCAATGTAGCCTGTGACAAGAGCTACCATCTTGCCACTAGAATGATTTCTTCCTCCTGGGCACATGGTAGACTTTACTTCTCAGTCTCCCTTATGGTTAGATGTGGCCATGTGACTTTGTTCTACCCAATGAAATGTGAGTGAAAGTGAAGCACTTCACTTGCAGGCCTGGCCCATAAAAGTCTCCTATGTATAATCTACAGAGCATCTCCTGTGCTCTTTGTCGTTCCCTGGTCTAAGGAAACACCTCTGGAGACCTCAGAAGCCACATCTTAAAGATGACACAGCCTCCATGAGCTGGTTTGCTGAATGACTATGTAGAATTAAGCTTCTCTCCAGCTCCCCAAATCCACCTCTAAATTATTCCAAGGTTGGAACCACTTGGGATTATTTTTAGGAAAAAGTGGCAAACTTCCCTTATGTTTGAACTGACCCTACATCATATATAACTCAGGAACTTAGGTTATTCTGTGGAAAAGTAAGCAGTGTGCATGGGACATAGAGCCTATAGATCTTCAAAGTCTGGTTCATTTCCATACCAACGAAGTTTCTGCATAGCTCATGTTGACAATTTCTGAAAGTATATTTCATAACTTAGCCAAGGAAATATGAAAACATTAATCAAGGGAGATGCTTCTTAAGTCTCCCACACTGCTTTCACTTTGATCTTGTCTACATGATGTTTTGAAGTATTGGCCTATGACCTTAATTCCTTCCAGCTCCCTAGACCTGGGGATGAAATCTACTCACCCTGGTGCTTGAAACTTGCCTGCCCTTGACTCAGCTTGTCCTCTTGGCTCTTGTTATCTACATTACCACCATTTTTCCTATCACTGGTAAGACATTTTGCTAGAATGTCTGGGGAATCAGAGCCATTGGCTTCTATCACATCCAATTTCATTAACTGGGACATTTCTCAGGCTTTTAGGAATGTCAAAAATTTTAGAAAGCCATTAGAAAACTGTATGTAATGCATGTGTGAAATAAACTTCATAGTCATTTAAGATGTTTCTGACATTTCAACAACTCAGAATACTAATCATATTGTGTCTAATACTGTGTTTACCAGTGTATATATTCATTTCTCTCACTATATTTTAAACTGAGAACAAAGGACTCTTGGATCTTTGTATTGTACCTGGAAGCTCTCCATCTTATGTCTCAAAGATGTTTAATAAATATTGAAATGATTAAATTATAAATAAAGCTATGAAATATGAACATCAATGTCCTTCTTACCCATAATCTCTATTTCCTCAATGACCTAATGATGGCAGTGGAAGGTTCAATATAACAAGTGCTCCCTCAGCAACACAAATCCTCTATGACTCAGCTTCTCAGTTTGTTTTCTTCAAGTTAGAATAGTAATCAGTCATATACATATATCAGAGGACATAGATAATACATTTGATAGGTGCCAACAAAGCTTTTGATGGAAATCAATATGCATTTCTGGTAATAATCATCAACACATTGGTAGAGAATATTTCTAAACACTGAAAATCACCAATAGCAGACATCATACTTCATGTGAAACATTAAGAAGTCCTTTGAAGTCTAGAACAAGACAAAAATACCCACAGTAACCTCTGTTTTTCAGTGTTATTTTAGAAGTTCTAGCCAACCTAGGAAGTAAAGGAAAACGAGATTAAATTATCTTTATTTGCAGGTAAGATTGTGTACCTGAAAAATCCAAAAGAACCAATGGAAAAATTATTAGAACTTATATATGATCTTTAATCAATTTATCTGTTTGTAAAATTATTATATTAAAATCTGTAGCTTTCGTATATACTAGCAATAATTAAAGAGTGAAACAGTTAAAATTGGAACACATATATAAATGCCATATATAAATTTAACACAATGTAGAAAGAGCTATATGAAGAAAAAGGTAAAATTTTGCCAAAGTACACACAAGAAGACTTTTATGGTTTGGATCTAGGAATGTTGCCCTCAAAGCTTATGTGTTAGGCAATGCAGCAATATTTATAGTTGAAAAGATTGGATTATGAGAGTTTTAATGTCATCAGTGGATTAATCCATTTGATGGCTAGTAATTTGAATGGACTATTGGGTGGTAACTGGGGCGTGACTGGTAGAAGTATGTAACTGGGGGTGTAGCCTTGTACTATATCTGTTCTGGCTCCTTCTTTCTCCCTCTCTGTTTCCTGGCTACCATGAGCTGAGAAGCCCTTCTACCATAATGTTTTGACTCACTCAGGCCTAAAGTAATGGAGTTGGCTGATCACAGATTGAGACCTCTGAAATTATGAGCCCTAAGTAAACTTTTCCTTTAAGTTGTTCTTATCAGGTATTTGGGTCATATAAACAAAAAAACAAAACTAATATGAAGACTTTAAATAGGAATATGAATTGTATTTCTAGATAGGAAGATATTTTCATAAAAAATTTTTTTCAAATAATCTATAAAGTTAATGCAAAGCCAGTTATCTCAATTAAAAACAACAAGCAAGATAGAGGCTGTTATACAGAATGTGTGACAGACATCATTGCCCTGTGTACACGTATGAATGCACAGATGGGGTGACTCAACTTTGTGTACAAGCAGAAAAACAACAGCTGTACTCCATTTGTGTTCAATGAATCAAAAATTTTAAAAAAAAGATAGAGGCTGAAAAAAAAAAAAAGATCCAGAAGATCTGAAGCATAAAATACCCAGAAAATATTTTAAATAGAAGAATAATGAGAAAGATCATGCCTTGTGAGATATTAAAGCACCACAAAGTCATGGTAATAAATCAAGTGGTGCATTGACAGTGTCAAGGGTGATAAAGAATATGAAGTCCAGACAAAAGCCCAAATTTCTGGGAGCTGTACCATACATAGGAGAACTGGGCTACACATTTAAGAAATCTGCCAACAGTTGGCAGCGCCTCTGATCAAGGACACCCACATTTAAAAGAGGATGGGGAAGTGACTGTACAATGGCAGCTACAAAAAGATGGGGCAGAGAATTTGATACTCAGTTGAAAATCTGAGAAGAGGTATAGATGGCTAGAAAGAATTCTAAGCAACATAAAGTGTGGAGAAAAAGCCTTATTTGTAATGGTGCTGGGATAGCCAGTAACTATTTGTCACCATTTTTAAAGAGATAAATGTATGTGTTATAATAATTTTTCCAGATTGTAGATTTGTGGAGTTTTTTAAATTTTATTTTTATTGCCATGGGATTGAATTTAGGGTCTTGCACATGTTAGGCAAGTGCTCTATCACAGAGCTAAAATCCCCAGGCCTTTTTATTTTATTTTAAGACAGGGTCTTCCAGTATCACCCAGGTCCACCTTGACCTTGCAATTCTCCTGTCTCAGCCTCCCAAGTATCTGGGATTACAGGTATGTGAAACTGTACCGGCTTAAATTTGTGTTTTGATCATTGATTGGCCCCATCATCTTTTACCATTAGCAGGACATTGGTTGGACCTGGATGTTCTTCCCTACATGTAGTTTTCTGAGACTTTAAACAGTGAAATAGAATTGAACTTGTCAAATGAGATTTCTCTATCTGTTAAAATAATCATGTGACCTTTTTTTTTTATTCTATTAACATAGATAAATCTATTGATTGATTTTTTTTTTGAGGGCTAAACCAACCTTGAAATCCTGAGATAAAACCCCATTGACCATGATAAAGTATGGTGAGAATTTCTAGTTCATTTTTTTTCACTACTTCTAATGCACCAAAGAAAGAAAATACAAATGACAAAAGGACTCATTTCCCTCAGTGTTTGAAATTACCTTTCATAGTAAAATAAAATATTGCCAAAGCAGAACAAAACAAATAAACAAAACCCCAAATCTCAAGAGAGCAAATCTAAGACAGAACATCAGCAAAATATCCATTAAAAGCAAAATATCACATATGTTTAAAACTATACATGTTAATGCCTCGGGTGATTAAAACATTATTACATTTATTAAAATATCAATCACAATTATCATAGATAATATTGGAAAGCAGGAGAGGGGGATTATAGTACATACCATTTTAAACTAAGTATGAAAATTATAAATGAGAGTTGGTCAGTTAAGTAAACCATGTATGCTTGGAGTTGTTCCGGGAAAAACTCTCTAAATCAAAAAATTGTTTTGCCATTACAGTTATCTTTGATTGGTTGGTCACTTTCCTTCTTGACATGTCTTGATAAGACTAATGTTATTCTGAATCCCCCTTTCCTTCTCTCACACTTCCCTTACCTCCTAACACCTAATTAAATTAGAAGATTTCTTTGTGCTTCTTAAGCATTACTTCCAATTCTAAAACCAAAAACAGGATAGCTACAAGGCTGAAGTCAAACCAAACAACAAGCAAAAACAACCACAAACCCAAAATCTGCCCATCGCCACCAATAGCACATAATAAACTGTTAAAAAAAATGATGAAATGAGAAAAATATTGACAACCTATGACAAGTTTTGTTACTATATGAGTGTCTTAAAAGTAAATAAGAAAAAAATTACAGAATAAAAATGAACTAAAGGTATGAACAAGGAGTTGACTAAAAAGAAATATAAATGGCCAAAAACTATGAAAAATGTTTAATCTTAGTAGTTATTTAAACATTCAAATTAAGACTATATTGAGATTTTTAAAAACATATTGGCATAGGAAAAAAAAATGAGAAGGAATTATAAAACCTGATGGGAATGTGGTTGATGTTCCTGGAAAGAAAACTAATGATAAAGATGAAAAGACATTAAAATGTACTTAACTGGGGCTGGGGATGTAGCTCAGTGGTAGAGCACTTGATTAGCATGCCCAATGTCTTGGGTTCAATCCCCCAAACCACAAAAACAAAACAAAACAAATAAACAAAAAACATTCTAACAAAAATCCATAGGAAATCTGTATATTATGTCCTAGCAAACAGTGGGAGGCAATTTGGATATCTGTTATTAGGATAATGGATAAGTAAAATGCATAAAATGTGTGTGTAGAGTGAAATGCCATGTAGGAATTACAATAAATTATATTTCATATATCATGTCTCAAAATTAGTGTTTAAGTATGTTATGTAAGAACCATAATAAGAATTTTAGCACAGTGACATTTGTATATATGTACTGAATGCATACACACACAACATGGCCATGATATTTCAAGGTTATACATATTTTGACAAAGAAGAACTGATAGTGAATTGAAAGGATATGCATTTAATACACTAAGCTGGGTACCCGGGAGGAGGAAGGATGAGAAATGAAGAGAATAAAAGCAACATGTAAGACAAGTCTTGTGCGACACTCAAATGTATGAGAAACATTTTGGGGGAAGCTGAGGTGCCTGACCATAGCACCTGCGATGGTACTTCTGCTTGCATTTATTCTACAACAGTCAAAGAAAATTCACTGACCTTTCTTATTGATTCTTAAAAGTTTAAAGAAGTTTTTAAAAACTGAAGTAGATCATATTTCACAATCATAAGTGTAAAGCCTGATGATTTTTCACACAATGAACACTCATGGAACCACTTCCCTCATGAAGAAATGGTACATTTTCAACTCTTAGAATCCTTTGAGCCTCTACCAAGCTGTTTCTGCACCTCATCAAAGGTAACCACTATTCTCATTTCCTACATGATAGTTTGATTTTGTCTTTGACATTCCAATGGAAGACTCATGTAGTGGGTATTCTGTATCTCCTTTCATTCTGTTTGTTTCTGAGATTAACCAATGTTCTTGAAAGAGGCACTATAATATGTCAGTGTGTAAACATATCACAATTTATTCATTCCACTCTTGATGGAAAATTAAGTTGACCTTAATTTTTGTTATCTTGGGTAGAGTTGCTATGAAGACATAATGTCCATGTCTTTGGAGACAAATATATTATTTTCTTTTTGGAGAAGAGGAGTATCTAGGAGAGGCACAGTCAGGTTCTAAGATTTGTTGCTGATCAGCTTTAATAGACACTGACAAGTTTCCAAAGTGATTGTACCAGGTTTTACTTGTACTGACAATATATGAGGACTTCAGTTGCAAAATCCTCTCCAACACTTGAGAATTGCCAGTCTTTTTAATTTTAGCCACTTGGGTGGGTGTCTTGTTCTCACTCTATTTTGTTTAAATCACTTTCTGGATTTCTTCCTTTTAAGTCTAGAATGGATTTCATAGTTTAACACTTTCATCACTCTCTTAATAGTCCCAAGTCTCAATGCCATTCCACACGTTTACTGGTCAACTTCCCCAGTGCAAATCAATCATTCTGCCTTCTCTGTCTCACACATCACTCCCTGTCTTTTGCTGGAGGGAATTACGCAATAGTACAGATCGCTATCTCCATATATTGAGGGCCAACCCTAAGGGGGCCCTCTCCCTCCATTCCCATTGCTACTTTCTTAGTCCAGACAAGATTCATCTCTAGTGCATGACTGCAATGGTCACCTGAGTAGTCTCCTGACTCTTGTTTAATTCTTTCTCCAGAAGGATCTTCCCAAACACAAAGCTGATCACATTATTTTTGGAATTACTCTCCAATGACTCCTCCTGTCTCCAGGATAGAGTAAAATTCCTTTCAGATATTGTATAATATCACCAGTGTTGCTTTCGAACAGACAGAGTTTGACAAATGCCAAAGGTTGTACCATTCAATCAACACGTGTTTATTAAACACTTCTATTTCTGATCCCAGAAATGTAATTATATCCATCAGCATAAAGTGTGAAATATTTGCATTGGATTTTTTAGTTTAATTTAAAAAAAATTTTTGGCAGGACTTACAAGACTACTTATCATGGTTTTTAAAAATCCAGTCTGCAACTGATAGAAAAGAAACATCATTCAGAAAGCATTGTAGGGAAGTTTAAAAATCTACTTTAGAAATATTTTAATTTTTATTCATTATGTTATTAAAGTTCTATAATGAGAGCAAATAGTTACATAAAAGAAATCAAGTCATGCTGTAATAATTATAACTACATAGAAATGATGATTTCATTCAAGCAGATACAGACAGTGTAGATTCTGAGGACATTTCTTGCTGCTTATACTCAAGGACTTGAATATTTTAGTCTTATCCTTCCTTTCCTTGCTTCCATCTTACCACCTTTGTCTCAATGCTTTCCCACATTTCTTTAATGCTTGCTTTGTCTGACTTTGCTCTTTACTTTCTTGCTTTCCGTCTTCTTTCCTTTATTCTTCTCCCTTTCGTTTCCTTCCTTTCCTCTCTGTTCATTCTTATTTGCACTTGCTGAGCCCTAACCCAACTCCTGACTTCCTCTTACCTTGGTTTTTCTTGGCAACTCTGATCCTTAATGCAACCCCCATCTAGCCCTGGGGCTCCTATCACACAGTACTGAGTTCCATCACCCAGAAATACACTTCCCTGGTCAGGATTTAAAGAAAAGTGGTTTATGCCCTTAATAAGAGGATTTTTTTTAGAACTATATAGGACAAATCAATTGGCAGACAGGCTTTTCATTTACATGGGTGTTGAGAATAAAAATGAAGGAAGTCAAGGCGTTAGCACCCACTCCTCTCTCTTATGGCAGAGGAAGGATTGTTCCCCTTTTCTCCTTATGTTCCTGTCTGGACCTTGAGACTGAGACGTGCATGTTGTGATCTTCTCCTCCATGAAAAGAAGCAATTACGACTGCAATCATTTAAGGCTTTGGCAAAAATGTATGTGTGCGCACTATGAATGGAGCACAAACCACTGGAGATACTACAGGATGACAGTGCAGCCCTTTGAGCAGTTCTCAGTTTCTTTCCATTTAATAAAGAGAATGGGACTGCCTCTGCCCAAATTCAGCACAGTTAGCTTGTTGGACAGAGTGGAGCCTTTCATTAGCAATGGCAGAAATACCATCTCCCTGAATGCCTTCTGCCAAAAGAAGGCAGAATGTTGACTTCACCTTAGGATTGAATCTTGAGGTCTACAGAAGAACCTCATGACAGTTCTCAGTGCCACTTAGGTCTCCTTCCTCCAATTACCAGCTGACCTGCCACCCCGCCCCCATCCCCCAAAAATGTTAGATTTGGGTTTTTAAAGCAATACTAATTATCATCCTTCACATGAATTGCTTATGCATTTCAATCTAATGAGGATGTGGTACAAGAATGATTGTACATGCCACTGACATTGTTTCCAAGTTGTATTTGATTACATCTCTCAACTATATGTTCAGTCATGAAAGTTTTTGCTTTTGTAGTGTACTCATGTATTCAAGATTGAACAACTGGAGGGGGACATTAGTCTATATAGTACATTTGGCCCTACAGATTTCATTAATGGTAACCACAGAATAATATATTTTATATTCTTGGTTTATTTCTCTGAAAAGAAATTATACCAGGATTTATGTTAAAAAAAATGAATGTATACACTACCCCTTTAAGGTATTATTTACTTGAGTGGGAATCTAATAGAATGGCTAGTCTCAGAGATAATCACTGTATGATTTGAGTATATATGATTATACAATGGACATATACATAGGAGAGAGGAAAGAATGTAGAAACCAAACTTTAGTTGCTACCACAACTTTTTATATTCTAAACTTTCTTGTATCTTGGGTATTTTATCCTCAAAACTAGCTTTTGTATTTGAATATATAATTAGTTCCATTTCTTTATGGTCTTGGAAGAAGTTTAAACATATATTTATTCACTGGAATCTATTACACAGAATTTTTAGATATTGAGAAAAAATTCTTATTTTTCCTTTACAACAGCTTCAAACTTTTTGTTTGCTTATGATTTATTAAAATTCGGGGAGAAAACCTACTTATACTGCTTCTGATGTGTAGCAGTATTGATGAAATATTTTGGAATCTTTATAGTACTATGGCTATAACACTTCCAGGGGTAGGGATTGGATCCTCAATGTGCAGTCATTGAACCCAAAGTGATTAAGTAAATATTGAACGAATGAATGAATTTGTTTAGTGTCATAGAGCTGACTCACTTATTTATGTAGCCAATTGAACCAGTTTACTCAGTCATTTTCATTGTGACCTTATTTAGGTGTAATCTTTAAAGTGGAAAGTCTTAATAAGGGAAGGGATTGAAAAGTACTCATTGTGTTGTAGAGAAAAGATGCTACAAAATATTGCATTGAGTTGGGTTGCATATAAAAGAACAATAAAAACCTTCAGGACTATAAAAAAATAAACTTAAAAAAGTAAACTAAATTTTTGAATCCCTGAATAGTCATGGGGTGGGTAGAAACTCCAAAGACAATAATCTTAAAACAAAACAAACAAGTCCTTTAATTATAGCACAATTATCCAGATTTCAAACTGTGAATTCACTTTTACTTTGGTCTTTTAAATAAATTATGCATGTTTTCCATATGGGGCCCCACACCAAAACCCCTTTTTAATCTGGGAAAACATTTCCAAAATCCAAGTTTGTATCCAAGCTCTGGGATATTAATTTGACTTTGGATTCTTCCATAAACTTTCCATGTTTAGAAATCTTTTTGAACTGTCCCTTGGGATACACATGTTTGTATTACACATATTCTATGTCTTTTAATAGTAACATTTAGGAATTCAGTAGGAAAAAAATAATGCCCTTGTAAATTTGATCTCTTTTGCAAACATAAGAACATAAAATGTTCTTTGGCTTACCCCCCACTGGGTTTACATTAATAAACCATCAATTGTAAACCTAACCATCCAATTCCAAAGAAACTTCCAACTTTAATATTATATGGTGTTTTATTCTGTTGTGCCTTTAACAAAGGATTAAGGCATAATGCATTTTTAATTAACTGAAATATTAATGGCAAAAAAGCTTTTAAGAGAAAATTTTTAAAGAATTACTCATCATAAACATGGTTTCAATAGAATTTATTTATAAAGCTGAGTAGGGAACCAGGAATGGATAATTAAAACTTTCTAAAAACTTTTTCCTTTTATATAAAATGGTTTACTTGAAAAACTCCATAGATAACAGCAAAAAATGTGGGAACACTCTTGGGGGCTATGAACTAATTAGCAAAAGCTGGTATTTTCTACTTTTTTTTTTTTTTTTTTTTGCAGTTTTTTTGTGAAATTGCTTATGTTAAATGTGTAGGGCCTGAAGCGGGATTGTGTACAGCCTGCCAGACTCCTTAATGGCTCTGTACTCCACCATCATAAATCCCTTTCTCAGTAGTCACTCAGGCATCCTGGAACTTCAGCTAATGAGATGATGAAGAGTAATAGGACCGAACCACAGCATTGGTCAATCTGCTACTGCCTCGCTTTTAACTCTACTGTCTACGCTGCACAAAGCAAAGTCATGATTTTATATTTTGACCTTGATAGTATTTCAACACTGACAATGGTTCAGTTTTTACAGCTTTGAAATTTTTGAAGTCATTTAATTTAATTAGGGTTGTGTTTGGCATTACTTAATAGAAACCCACCAACAGCAGCTTAAGCAATAAAGTTTTATGTTTCTCATATAAATAAGAAGTAAAAATTAAAAAATAAAAATTAAAAAAAAACTTAAAGAAGTTCAGAAAGAAGCATTCTAATCATTTAAAAAATCATCAGGGATGGAGGTTCCTCCTAGTTTTCTGTTCCATCTTCCCTGGCCCATGATTTTCATGATTACAAGATGGCTGTTCCATCTTGAGGCATCATGCCTGTGCTTTCAGTCAGAAGAAGGAGGACGTGCAGAGGACCAATGTGCATGGGAGTTGACCAATTCCTTTTTAACAAAATAACTTTCTTGCTAGTAGACTTCTGTCTATATCTCATTGGCCAGAATTTTCTCAGCCTGGGTCACCTCTAGTTGAAAGGGTATCCTGAGAAATTGAATTCTTTTTTGTTTGGACATTTTGCTTCCCCCCAATAAAATCCAGTCACCACTGGTTAAGAAGGGAGGAAAAAAGACATTGGGTAGATTAGGAGGAGCAGTTGTCATATCTGGCTAACAATTGACTGGTTTTGGTGAAGAAATAAATTGTCGTGCATTCCATTTTACTGTCTGCTATGTAAATGGAGACTTAATTATGCTCTTATAGTCAGAAAATCTAAATGTATTTTATATTACAACAACAAACTTTGGCTGTCATATTACCATTCTTTCCTACCATTCTTTCCCAGAGCCTTGGGAACTTCCTAAGTGTTTTCCAAAAAGATAGAGAGCCAGGGGATTGAATTAAAATGATGGTTTGGGCACATTTGTTTCAGTTAGTATTTTCACTTATTTGACCTGAGTTCCATCTTATTTTAGCATGAAAATTTTTAAAAAACCTGATGATTATGTGCACCCAATTTCTGCCTGATAGTCAACTTTCTATAACAAATACCTGAGATAATTTATAAAGAGAGAATGTTTATTTTGGCCCCCAATTTTAAAAGTTTCAGTCCATGACTGGTTGGCCTTGTTGCTTTGAGCTCGTGGTAGTACATCATGGCAGTAGCATGCAGTAGGGCAAAATTGCTTGCCTCCTGGTTGCTTGAAAGCAAAAGAGGGAAAAAAGAAGTGGGAGGGGTCCCACTATCCCCTTCAAGGGCATGACCCAATGACCTCCCACTAGGGCCCCACCTCTTAAAGGTTCTATTACCTCCCAATAGTGACAAGTTGGAAACCAAGCCTTTAGAACATAGAGGATACTCCAAATCTAAAATATCACTGACCTAAATGTGTTTCTGCATTTAACTAGAGACTTTTCCTCTTTCTCAAATGATTCTATATCAGGTAAGTCCACAATACTGATGTGAGAATGAGTGACCTAGATTAGGGGTTTTCAAACTAGAGCCCCCAGTAAAATATGGCCAGCTGCATTTTTGTAACTAAAAATTTATCAGAGCAGAGCTATGCCCATTTCTTTATAAGGTGCAGTCACTGCTTGCTTACTTTTTCTTTTCCCCATTGCTGGCTATCAAACCAGGACCTCACATATGCTAGTCAGATGCTCTACCCCTGAGCTACATCCCCAGCCCCAATTGGCTGCCTTTATACTTCAAGGACAGAGTTGGGTAATTATGACAGAGATTATCTAGCCTGTAAGACCTAAAATATTTACCATATATCCATTTACAGAAAGAATTTGACCCTTGATCTAGATAAGCAATATATTAAAATGAACAAATATTTGTATTCTGTATCACTTCCTCCTAAACATGTAACAAATACTTCCTCTTTTTGTTTTGTCCATGAGCCACTGTCCAGCATCCAAAGCCAAGAATGCTGATGCAGAATAGTTTGAAGGAATCAATAAAGTAATGAGAAATGAAGCACAGGGATTAATTAGTTGGGTAGTTTTGAGTGGGTGACACAACAGTGAGAAGCTTTGAAAAATTTGGACTACCCTTATCCATCACTAGACTATTATTATCAGTCCTCATTTACAGATTAGGAATGTAGCTCAGAGTTATGCCATTTTTCAAAATAGATAGAAATTTCTAATTTTTAAAATAACATCAAAATAAAAATCTCCCTACATAGAAAAATTGACTATTGTGAGCACAGTTATGAGCAAAATTAAATATTTCCTCTATTGGGCTCCCAGAATATTTTGGTGGATGGTACTGTAATTATTTGTTTAAATATTTTGCTTCTTCTACTAGTTTATTGTGAGAAGTGCTAGTTTAATTGAACTTTTTATCCCCATTACCCAGCAGGTTGAACTGAGCATAGTAAGTGCTCAAAACAATTAATTAAATCTTAATTAATTTGGGGTTTGAAATGTTATTTTAATAGTTTTTGGAAGCAGAAAAAGATGTTGATTATCAAAGATGTGCAGTAAAGTGCTACCTTATCCTAAAAGAGGTTTGCCCTTTGTCCTTGGGTCCTGGGAGGCAACCTCTAAGCACTCAGAGAGTCCAGCCTGATAAGAGTGTTTTTCTTTACCTGGGGCTTTGGACCATGCAAGATAGTCTATGCTAAGAATGTGATTCAAGGTGGGGGCCCTTTAGGCATGCATTATCAGCTTGACCTCCAGAAGGGTTAGAGGCTAGGTCAGTGATGTAGCCAGTTAACAATGTATATGTGACTGATCCCTAATAAAAACACTGGACACCAAAGCTTCCTGGTTGGCAATACCCCCTATTACCACACATAATTGCTGAAGGAATAGGCACCGTTGACTTCCCTGGGAGAGGACAATAGGAAGATTCACCCAGAATTCTCCTAGATCCTGTCCTATGAGCCTCTTTCCTTGGGATCTGTGTTCTTTTGTTGTAATCAACTGTAATTCTAAGTATAAGCGCTTTTCTGAATTCTGTGAGGCCTAGTGAATGGTTGAAAATGCATATGGTTTGGGGAGTATCCAAACTTTCAACTGATGTCAAAAGTGAGGCTATGGTCATGGGGACTCCCAAACTTGGTAAATAATAACAGCTGGGAATTGATAAACACTTTCTCTATGCAAAGGGTGGATAAACAAATTGCTTCATTAAGTTCTTTGACCAAATATGAGTTTGATAATATTCTCATCACAATTTTACAGATGTAGAAGTTGAGGTTTTAAAACTCAATACCTAATCCAAAATCCAAGGGAGTGAAGATGAGTCCATGTTTAAGCTTGCCATGTCTGAAGCCCATCATCCATCCATAATGACAAGACTGTGCTTCTTCCTCCACAGGGAAGAGGAAAGCAGTGTGGTCAATTTCCTGTCTAGGTCTTCATAATTTCTACACACGAGACATGGAGGAGCCACCAGATGCAGAACAAGTTATGCTCTTTGATTTTTAATGGTTCTATTTCTCTCTGTCCAAAAGAGTTTTGTTTTTTGTTGTTTTTTTTTTTTTTTACAATAGCCTAATAATTGAATCCTCCCAAATAATTGTTTCTGTTTTCATCCTTTGCAGAAATATACTAGCCACATGGCAAGCTTTTATTTCTTACATCTGAAAATGTGAAGTGAAGAATTTATCTTATCCAGACTGAGAACCTGGAAAACCAGTGCTCACTCATTGGGGGCTTGATAATGATTATTTTCTTTATCATTATGTGAAGAGCAAATGACAGACAACTGGAAACTACCCCAATCCTGGTCCACAGAGCAGTAGTATAGGGGTAGTGTTGGCCACTGAGTCACCTGGAGCTGATTGGCCAAGCATGCCAAAGACTCTTCTTTCCAAGACTGCCAAGTCAGGCTTACAGTATGCAAATGGCACAAGCAGTGGCTGCTCTGTGTGTGTGGTTAGAAGGGGAGTTCAGCTAACTTTCCATTCCTGGCTCTTGATATCCAGTGGTGTCTGGCCTCAGCAAATGCTTTGAAGGCAAGCCCATGTAGCCCAGAGTCCAAGTAGATCATGGACACATGAAAGCACCTCTTCCAAGAGTCAATTTCAAACAGCATACAGATTCTAAAAATGATTACAAATATTTAAGTTGAAATACAAAGATTCACCCCAATTCCTTTTTTTCCCTCCTCCTAAGGTCAGGCACAATGAATCTTACATCACCCAAGGCTTAATTAAAATTGAAGGGGACACAGTAACTACTATTCAGGTAACCTGAAATGTAAAACTTAAAACAATCCCTGATTTTAATCTCTATTTATGGATATAATTGCTTGGCCAAGTGGGTTTCTCCTCTGTGTCATATTGCAAGTCAAATATTGGACATTTAGAGTGTAAGTTCATGTGGCAAATCTCCAACATCAATATGCCTGAGTCAAAATCTGATCTAGGTCTTTGCTCTTTCCTAAATGGATCTTGTCTAGCTATCCAGGAAAAAGAGATCTTTGATTTATTAGAATTGGGACAGTCAAAAAAGCCTAGAAGCCAGTATAGACATAGGCCTGAATTCATACTGAGGAGTTCAGAAATTCTCATCAAATTAGCTTTTTTTTTTTTATTTCCTGTGAGTCATTTTCTAAGATGTTAGATTGATTTATTAAATTGTGTCCTCTGCCCCTGAGGGCTGTTTTGTGCAGTTTTATCTGTCCTTAGCTGGTAGGTCTGTCAGTCCCACACTTAGGACTTGGGGAATTTTCCAGAAATTTTATTTTAGAAAGTCCATTCTTACTGACTCTTGCAAGTACCCAGGTGGCAGTCTCAACCTTAATCCTGGCCTTTTCTGGGTCAAACATTTGATTTCTTAGTTTTCTGTTTTTGTTTGTTTGTTTGTTTGTTTAGTATACTTTTAAGATATATGCATGTTTCAAAATGATGTATTTAATCAAAGTCCATTTGAAATTATAGTGCCTGAGTTTTACCAAAAGAACTGAGAGGAGGCTTTGGACAGACCATAGCACCCAGTTTCCAATGAACCCTTTAAACAAGTCAGAATTGTCTCTCAAGATAGGACAGAAACAAACCATTTTAAGAGATCCAGGTGCTATCCTTTCCATTTGGAATCTTACACATATCTATATTTGTACCTTACAGTTGTAAGTTACTTAGATGTGGGGGGGACTCATCCAGTCTATGACATCTTCCATATTTGCCTATAGCTGACATTCTCTCATTTCATTTTTCCCATCTCTTTGGGACCTTTAGAAATTAATTAATGATAAAAATAGCATTCTGTGTCACTCTAGCAATGTCTACTTCTGATAGACAATCTAATTAAGAGGGAAAAATACAAAAAATTAGATTTCATTTTAATGGAATAAGCTCTTGTTCCAATTGGCCTTTTTAGAAACAACATTCACGCATTTAACTAAAAAAAAAAAATGGTGTGACCTTCATTTGCTGGCTACAAGATTGAAGGAAAGGGAAATACTGAGTGCTTTTAAATATGATTTATAGTATATAAAACTTCAGTTTATGAATACTCACCTCTATTAATTTCATTTTTTTAAATTGCATGTAATATTCATATCAGAATGATTCCTTGAACAAGTTAGGATATTTAACTAGTTTTGGTTTCAAAACTCTGTTTTTCCCCTGATTTTTCTACCATGTTAAAAAATGTTAGCAAAGTTTAAAATTGCTTGAAAAAATCTAATTCAAATTTCACAAATTTCCCCTATTAGTTTTGCTAGTCAGCATGTAAGATGATAAAACTGAAATCCACATGGTCAAGAAAGTGGTCAAGTAAATAGGTAATGTCCTCATGAAAAGAGATACATTTATAGAATGTTAAAAACCATGGTATATCTCAAGTACCTGAGTTTAAAATCTTAAATTATGTTGAGTGAAATGTTAAATAATCTTTGAATATGTGAGCACACCATTTTAATATATTCATGCTATTATTTGATATATTATAGAATGGCCTTCAATTAACAGGTTAAAAAGATGTGAAAATATCTTTGGTTTATATTAATGTATGTGTTCATTTAAAAAATTGTTTTGATATGCAATGGTTGGGGATGTGTCTACAGAACAATGGATGTATTTTGGTTTAGTATGATAAAAACATATAATTTTGTCTTTAAGTAATGATGGTGTCAGAAAAAATGATAATAAAAGACAAAATATCATATATTTTATAAATGTAGAAAATCCCTCTTGAAAACTGAACTGTATTTGCTTGAGTATATAGTATCTACAAAAAAGGAATTAAAAATATTTTTAAAAATTAAACAAGTTGTTTAAATATGATGGGCTTATTTAAAACAGAAAAGGGTTTGTAGGTCCTTATCTGAAAATTTAAAAAGAAAAAGCAAGAATGGGTTTTTTCTTTGTTAAAAAATGTCTAAGTGCCAGGTGCAATGGTGCACACCTGTAATACCAGTGGCTTGGGAGGCTGAGGCAGGAGGATCACAAGTTCAAAGCCAGCCTTAGCAAATGTGAGGTGCTAGGCAACTCAGTGAGATCCTGTCTCTACATAAAATACAAAATAGGGCTGAGGATGTGGTTCAGTGGTTACGTACTCCTAAATTCAATCTCCAGTACAACCCCCACCACCAAAAAAAGTCTAAGTAATTTTGTGTTTGAATACAATTATTCTCTTGACTGTTATGACATATATTTAAATAAATTTGAAAGAATTTTTTACTTTTGAAAAAGTTTAAGTTCTTAATGACTTTTGCTAATTGCTCTTTTAAAAGTAATGCCTGTAACTGTTTCTTGCCTCAAGCACATCTTGTCCCCTATAACAAATTTTAATTTGTTTCTCAATTTTAGATACCAGATTTAAAATAACAAAAAAGTTTAAGATTCTTTCAAACACAGAAATTACCTTTAGATTTCCTCAGTGGATACAGATAACACAGATTTTGCTCTAGTACTTTATACAAGGAAAGGATAATAGAAATAACTAGATTTGCTTGCCATTCTTTAAATTTTGATTAATTCAGTACTTTTGGGAGAGCTCTTCTCTTTCCCAAAGTTAAGATACATTCTTTTTTTTTCTTTTGAACCATGGCCTCGCTTTGTTGCTGTTGCTGGCCTTGAAGATCCAGGCTCAAGTGATCCTCCTGCCCCAGCCTCCCCCTGGTGTAACTGGACTACAGATGTGTACCCATGTGACTGACAAGATAAATTAAAAAAAAAAAAAGAAACTCTGACAAATTCAAAGAAAATGTCAGCATTTCTATGTTAATTTTATGTATCAAATAAAATGTGACTATATATATATATATCTCAATATTGTACATTCTTCATGTTATAGAAAACATACTCATGTTGATGTGCTAATGGTTTACAAGAAGATTTTTTTCTTCAGTTTTAAATTTGAAATGTCAGTTGGCAACTTTGGTAGTACGTATTTTGGATAGATTAAAATCTTGGAAATTTTTTGCTCTCCTCACTATTCATACCATGTTCTTCTTAGGGAAATCATTGACTACAAGTTAATTCTGTGTGAAAGCTCAAGAGCAAATTATACTCTTCTCCAATCTACCATTGTATTTTAATACAATAAACTAGCAAGAGAAGTTCATTCTTCTCACCAAAGTATACAAACAGACTTCCTTTCCTGCCACCAACTCAGCTTCCACATGACATTAGACCATGTGATGAGATACTTTGGAAAGACCATCAGATGAAGACTCCATGTACACCTCATCTGAGAAGAACTTTTCATGAACTGGAACAATTAGCAGAGTGACAATACTCCAGTGGTACATGTTTACCAAATAAGACACTATTATCTATTCTTTCACTTTAAAAAATTTAAAAACTACACTTAATGGAAACATCAGTATGAAGTTCTCCATAGAATCTCCAGAAGCAAATGGTCCACAGGAATAGAAACTCACTCAAGATTCTTGGAACAAGCAGATGACTGTGTATGACAGATAAGGTTTAAGACCATCCTTCCCCACCAAAACTAAAAGCCATAAGCCACTAGTCTTAAGCTCCTGCATACATTTTTGTTCTTTATCTCTGAATAATCTTATTTTCTTTGCTCATTCTTGCTTCTGAACTGTGTGGACACCTCTGCCCGTCATTCATGTCAAGACCCTTATCTGGTAATTCCAGATACTGGACCACTTCTTTAGACATTAGCATATTAAACAACCCACCTCTGAATTAATGAAAAAAAGCCACTTGCTTATTTAAGGAATATTCAAATAGTTTTTCAGATATTTGAGACTCATTTCAACCAAACCCTGTGCCAGTGTTTGCCTCTGTTAAAGTTTCCAAAGGCATAAACTCCAGAGTCTTAAATGCTGCTCATGGCCACTGTCATACTAGCTGATGTAACAAGTAGTCATTCAACAAAAATAAAATTGTAGTTATCAAAACAACTCCCATTACAAATATTCAAACTTTCTTAGTAGATTAAGGCGTTATGCTTACAAGAGATGTACAGAATTAAATTTATCATACTTCCAAAAGGAAAAGATTTATTCCTTAGAGGGTAAATAAATGGCCATTCTAGCAGATAGGCTATGGTGGAAGGGATAGAGATACTAAAAATTGAAACAGAAGTCTTAACTTTCAAAACTGCACAACAGATCAAATGAACTACATCAAACCATTATAGAATATCTAAATTCAAACTTTTTAAACATGATACATTCCAACCCTTTTGTCCTGAATAAAGGTCACAAGACAAACAGATATAATAGGAACTACACCAACTAATGTGGTTGAAGATCATGTTCAGTTCCAGCCACTTGCCTGGTCAAGGTCATCCTTTGATTGACTCAACCCTCCAAATGCTGTCAGGAACTTTCATTAACTTGCCACTCTTGAAATGCCCCAGGACTGATACACTTTTCCCTCCCAGACCAAGCTAAACAAATGTTGATTTCAGGTGTGTTGCTGGTGGCCTTTGCTTGGTAGGCTTTAAAAATCTTATGAAATAAGTACTATTCCCATATTAGAGATTTACTAAATATTTGATCTTAGAGCAGCACTATCCAATGGAACTATCCAATGGAACTCCTACGATAATGCAAATAGTCTATATTCTGCAGTGTCTGTCACAATTACTTGCCACATATGAATACTGGATACTAGAAATACTGCCAGTATGACTGAGGAATGTACGTTTTCATTTTGTTAAATTTTAGTTGAATTTAGTTAGATTTTATTTGAGTCTAAATAGTCACATGATTAGAGGCTGCCATTTTGGTCTGTTCAGTGTTAGGGCATGTACCATTTCACCCCTGGTAGGGGGATCACAGGAGACATTCTTCTCAGGGTATAATGTGTTTCCTTTCTGTTCAAAGTCATGCAATGGAAAAAGAATGCTAGTTACTGAAGCAAGAAGAAAGGTAAAGCTTAGCTCTGGTATTTATGGAAATGGTTTTGGTGATATGAAAGTAGTTTCTCACTTTTTTTTATTGATATAGCTCCTGTATCACTGAACACCGATTAACAGCACTTTTCTGTCTATTCATCATCCACAGGTGTCATTCTGAATCAGGTAGGGCAGAGTGGGAATGCCATTGCTGTTGAATTCAGTCCTATAGCACTCATTTATGGAAATTTCATGAAAAATCTGACATATGATGAACTTTTGCTGTTATTTTCCTTTATAATGTGATTTTGCATAATTTTAGATGCCCTAGTGGATATTTTAGATGAGTAGACAGTGAACCCAGAGGCTGCTTAAGTTAGTACTATCTTAAACCAAAATCCCAGTGTCACTAGGTATGATGACAACGCTGGATGGTGCAGCAAGAATACTCAATGCTGAGTTATTTTAGAGAATTAATTCTCTTGACTGCACATTAGTATCACCTGACCAACTTTTAAAAGTCCCAAATACCAGACCATATAATTCAGGATTTCTGAGGGTGGGGGCCGGGCATAATGTGTTTTAAAGTTCCCTAGATAATTCCAGTGGGCATCCAAAGACAGAACACTTATTTTTTTAAAAGGATGTTTAATTCTACTAATGATTTTGTGTTAAAAATAGAATGAAATACTTCCCAGATAAGTCAAAAGAAAAATAATGATAATAAGAAGCTCTACTTGGTAACTTCCTGGCACTTCATAGTGTTTTCAGTTCTTCAGCATTTTTATGAGGTGGACATTTTTATTCCCATTTGTCATAGGAAAGAATTGAGTAATTGATTAGGAATCTGAACTTCTAACCTCTTGCTTTTTCAATATGCTTTACTGCTTCCACAAAGTCAGCTGAATCATTGATAGTTTCACTGCCATTAAGAAGTGATATTCTGAACACATGATATCTCATACAAGACCTCACTTTGAAGAAAATATGTCCATTTTGACATATATTGAAGGGTATTATAATTTATCAAAGTATAAAAATTAAATTTAATGTGCTTTTATGGAGTACATTGTTTTTCATTAATGAGAATTATTGCAGATATTCATTGCAAGTCAATTGGTTATTTTGTGTGAACTTCATTTTAAATTGATTTACAAATATTTCTTTGGGTAAACTACATTAAAAATAGAATTTAAGTTCTGAATAAAATTGTGAAGCTAAATATATAAATTTCAATGATTATATAGAATTTTAATGCTACATTTGGTGGGAGGGAGGAGAGAAATGAAAACAAATGATTAATCTGAGAATACCACTAAGTTGCAATATACTATAATAAAGTACTCTGTGAAGCCACATTAAACCTTGCTCTAGGTTGGGAATGTCTCCACTTTCTGACTGAATTAAATCCAGCAAATGCTTACTGAGCACACACTTTGAGCAAGATAGATTATTTATTGTGCTTGTCTTAGTCTGCTTTCTGTTTCTATAACTGAATATCACAGACTGGGAAGTTTTATAAAGAATAAAGATTTATTTAGCTCATGATTCTGGAGCCTGGAAGTCCATCAGCATGGTGCTGGCATCTAGTGAAGGCCTACTTGCTGCATCATAACATGGTGGGGTAACACATGACCAGAGAGCAAGCAAGCCAAACAGAGCTCACTTACATAACAAAGCCACTCCAAGATATGCCATTAATCCATTAATCAACAAATGCATTAATCCATCTGTGAAGACAAAGCTCTCATAACCCAAACGCCTCCCAAATGTTGCACCTTTCAAATACCATTAACATATGACTTTGGAGATTAAGTTTCTCATATGAAATGAAATTTGGAGGACACATTCAAACCATAGCAATGATCTTTCACTAAGCAAAACTCACTTCAAAGCTATTTCCCATCATACCAGATGCAATGATGCCAGGTATATTTGAAGGGCATTTTTTATCTTTCATTTGTGTGAAAAACTTGGCTGTGTCTTGAATCTTAGGCTTTCATGGTAGATGCAATGGACCCTCCAGGTTAACTATCATGGAGAGATTTTGAGACCTGATGAGATTTTACATATGTCCCTATCACTATCCTTCACTTAAGTAGGCATGGTTGTATAGCACAAAATTAAATAAGAGTGTTAAGAATTCAGACTCTTGTGTCCAAGGAATCAGATCCCAGTTTTCTCAACTATGAAACCTTGGGGGAAATCCCTTAAAAGTCCTGTGCCTCAGTTTTCTCATCTGCCAAATGGGGATGATGATGATAATTGCAGCATTCATCTGATAGGATTGTTGGGAGGTGTGAGTAATTAACACAAATATTACTTAGGTCAGTACGTGGTACAAAGTAAGCTTTTGCTATTGGTATGCTTTTGGCTTCTACTTTGAAGAATCTCAAACAACTGTTCTGCTCATAAGACATAAGAATAATTTGATTATTACTTTGCAATATATTCTGATGGTCATTGTGTTAGTTGAGGATTGTTGATCTAATGCCAATTTGGTAACCAAAGGCTCTAAGTCTTTGCCATCTTATTTAAAGAACACACAGTGTTGACACAGTCAGAAGGCACTGTGGAAGGTATTTTTGCTTCTACACAGGAGAGCTGTGTAGCATCTCACATATCCAAGGTGGACTGAGGCACCTGTCCATAGACTTGATACATGGATCTGTGTGCCAAAGTGTTAGTCCTTGCCACAGGACCTAGAAGAAAGTTACAGGATATGGAAAAGACAGATACTCTTGGCAGAAGGGAAGATTTAGGCATTTTTGAGCAGCTTTATTTGAGAATGAACCCCTTAGAACACACACATTAAGAATTTGAAGAATTTTTATTTATTATAAGACACCATAAACCTGTTTTTCTTTTTAATCACATAACTCTGTATTTGTCTAAAATTTCACATTTTTCAAAGTAGGAGATCATCATCTTTTCTAGCTGTGTGAATTTTGCTCCTCTTCTTCCAAGCTCTAGAGAAGTCTGAGAAAAGGAATGTAAAAAAAAAAAAATTATACCATGACAATTCTGTGTAAAGATAAATATATAGAACCTTAAGAAAGAAAAACCTACACCCACAGAACATGAATGGACTTTTAGACATTTTGCTGGGATTTAAATTTACTTAGGTCCTGAAGAGTTTCTGAGATGAACAGAATTCTGTCCTTTAAATAAATAGCTAATTGAAAGATTACATAGTCCCTAACTGGGGGGACAAGGACAAGGAAAAAGCCTCACATTTTCTTTTGCAGTAGGGTCAACTTGGTCTCATACAGAAATTCCTTCATAGATGTGATTGTGAATTACAAACTGATGGGAGCAGACCTGTGGGACTACCTAGAGATGGGTTAGTAAAGCTAAGCTAAATGTCGTGGTTTCATGTTTGATACTCAGTACAAAATGTTAAGGGTCAGCATTTCTTTACTGTGCAACCTTGGTAAAGTTTCCTTCCTTTCTTTTCTTTCTTTCTACATATCAACATTTAAAATACATAAATAAATGTAGTACTATGTTTGAAGTCTCATGAGTTTTCTTTGGAAAATTCTTTGATGACCCCCATGTTGGCCTTTGGCTTTCCTAGGACCATAAGGAGGACATCACCATCATCACCATCTAGTCAGGGGTTCACTTGGCTACTACGATGATTTTTTGCTTGTTTCCTTGCTCTCGACTCTCTCCTTCCATGTCATCTTCCACTCTGTTATTGGAGTTCTAAAGGACAGATTTAATCACATCATTGTTTTAAGAACACATATTGTTTCTCTATAGGCCCATAGGGTGAAAGCCAAATTCCTTAGGAAGGTAGACAAGGCTTTTCTTCCTTTTGATCTGAACTCCTCCCACTTTCCCCCAGGAAGCCTTCTATTTTCTGTGCTCCCTGAGAACAAGAAACATGGCGGGTTGTTCAACATTCCACCCCAAGGACCAACAGGTTTGGAGGTGCCCAGACATGTAACATGAAGGAGAGAAGACAGCAGGTTGGATTCTGGGGTGAACTGGCAAGCACATGCTCCTTTCCAAGAGGGAGGGGGCCTGGGAACTGCTACTCAGCTCCAGTCATTGGTTGCCATGTGGGAATGTGGGCCCAGTGTTGCCAGATCTTCTGATTTTTTTTTTTCAAGAGAAGCCAGAAATCTGGAATTTTATGAGAAATCTTCCAATTTTTAAATCTTGGCAACTAATTCAAAATATTTTTAAAACACTGTATGAGCCAAAAAAAAAAAAAAAAAAAAAAAAAAAAAAACCACCTAAATAAAATGGAACAGAAAACTGTCACCCCTTTGGTAAGAGCAAGAAAATGTTTGCTATCTACCTGGCCTTGTGCTCCACCCACACTAAACTTCCTGCTGTTGCTCAAACATGGCATGTACTTAGTGCACCTCTTCATAATTGGTCTTGCTGCCATCCTCAATTTCCACTTGGAAACTCCTACTCAACCTTCAGGGCCCAGCCCAAATGTCACCTTCCCCAGCAAAGTCCACTTTCCTAAGGAGATACAATCAGAATTCTGCCCAGACTGTTACAACATGTACCATCTACATGGTAGTCCCAAAGGACCTGGAGGCTCTCTTACGAATCTTCTCTGGCACCCAACATGGGGTCTGGCACATAGTAGGCTCTCACTAAATGTTTGTTGAATGGATGTATTCCCATCAGAATGAATTTATGAGATTTCCTGAGGAAATAAACACTTTTCATTTCCTTCCATCTCTGCCATGTTGATTTCAATGTGGTAGGCACATCCATCTGTGGATGTCGGTGTCCTTTTTCAGTTCTACACTGCACGCAGGCTGTAGTCTTTTTGGAGCTCTCCACTGTCACCACACTCATTGGCTTAGGGTTAGGCGTATCTAGGCAGATGGCTATATAACTATTCGTCTTAAATGGGCTAAGTTATTCAGATTGGTTTTCAAGAACTTGAGGTGTAGACGACTTGTTTCCTCAATGACCTGGGAGTCAGTTTTATAGATATGAAATTATTATAAACCGGGTCAAATATTTTCCACAAAAAAAAAAAGCCCACTAATTTTGTAGAATATACTTCTTAAAACTGTTTTGGTTTCATGTTTGATGTATGCTATGAGAATAATGCCAGCTTAAATGATTTCATATGAAAAATGAAAGCCACTCCAATCCATCCTTACCTCTGTTAAATTAAACCATAAGGGCTTCTAATTCCTAATTTCCTGTATATACCCCATATTTCCCAACAAAAAAGCTCATCCACATAATGTGACCGCATATCCTCCCACACAAAAAAGCCCACAGATTCCATACACACACATGCATATAAACAGAGAAATATACTAAGCAATTTGCATAATAATTCCATCTACACAATATTATTCAAAGAAGGCTTCCCCTCTGGAATGTGATGCATTCATGTTTTAATTAAGAAATTACATTTCTCCTGTCTCCATAAATCCATACACTCTTCTACTCTATTTCTTTGAAAATTTCTACATTTCCTAGGATTCAGACAAAACTTGTTTGGAAATGTGAAAGGGTTTTGGACAGAAAGAAAACCGTTGTCCTACCATTATCAACCGAAATAGACTCTCATATTCAGGAGTTAACTAATTAACTGAATCAAGTGAGATGTGAAAGAAGATCCCATCTACCCATTACTATATCATTCTTAAAAAATTACAGAGAAGTTTTTTTTTTCTTTAAGAAGGCAGTTCAAATTTGACATAATCTAAAGGATGACTAAATTTTACAAAACAGAAAATTCCAATTGGTCAAAATGAACAGAATACAGCTTTCAATTGATCTGTCTTCCAACTCAATGAGACATATCACTTTTGCATGATGATTGACAGTAGATTATTATAATATGAAGTTTATTCTGCATGATTATGGAATAGGATTTGTTCTTTCCCCTACAGTGTTTTCTCCTAAAACATACCACTAATAGGATTTCTTAGTTAGGGCCTTGGGAACTCCAGAAAAGGGTCAGAGTGACACACAGTGCTATGCTTGGCAGTGAAATGGAACCACAATCCCCATCTCCTGCCTCTGTCCTCACACTAGGCTTCAGAGGCCAAATACACCAAGTCACCAGAGTATTACCGATTAACTTAAAACAGCTTCCTCAACAGCAGAAATGAATGAAGAACTGGAAGCGCTTGGCAATAAATTTGAAGGTCAGAATTTTGAGTCCCAAAGAGTCCCTCCATTACTGGTCATTATTAAACACTGAGGCATTTCAGGACTTGTTACCCCCAAACATGGCACCTTGACATTTGAGAAAACCCCAGAAGCAGGAAAGTCACTCTCTGACCTTCTTCTGCCCCTCTTCCTGAAGCAGGTCATAAAAGTGAATAAGAACTTTTTGATCTTTCCCTGAAGTAGGTCATAAGACCCTCAATGAATAGATGCCCTCCCTACCTGGAAGAA
The DNA here is from genome assembly GCA_020662805.1 of Glaucomys volans. Lineage (NCBI taxonomy): Eukaryota > Metazoa > Chordata > Mammalia > Rodentia > Sciuridae > Glaucomys > Glaucomys volans. The sequence goes on along the minus strand of JAJEJO010000122.1, from coordinate 162,647 downwards.
AGAAATGTCCTTATCTTTGAAGACATAAAACAACAGAGAAGAATCTGAACAAACAGGCTTTGCTAAATTTTCTTCCAGTTTATTAGCATGAGATTGGACCTTTGTAGGCAGTCATACTTCCTTATGACTTTCCCCTACTTCATCAAAGTCAGCATTAAAAAATGCACAGCTTTACTGGTTCCTTTGGGTCTTCCTCTTATTGCAGGTTCCTTGGTCATGTAAAACTTACTAAATATATGCATGCTTTTCTCTTGTTATCTATCTTTTGTTACAAAGGCCTTAGTCATGAACTTCCTATTGGGCGAGGAAAAGAGCTCCCCTCCTCTACAGCATCTACCACCACAGTTTTGTTGATGTTCTCTCACAGTCTCTGTATGTGCACCAATATGATTAAAATTTAGTCTTTCAGAGCATAGGACTCCTAATCTGAAGGCAGGAGGTCGGACTCCCTTGCTTGGGTTTAATGGATACTAGGCTGCCCTGAGCTCTGACCTTCCTTAATCTCCCGTCCTAAGGAGCTGCATACATCGTATTTCCTCTTGGCAGCTGCCTTGTGCTTTGGGGCCCCTCTTGATTCCTGTTCACTCATTACAAAGCATTTTCAGGAATTACCTGTGATTTCAAAAATATTACAAATGCTTAAAATGTTGTCTTCAGTCCATTCTGGCTGCTATAGGAAAGAGACCACAAACTGGGGGGCTTGTAAATGGTCAAAACTTAATTTCTCACTCTTCTGGAGGCTAGGAAGTTCAAGATCAAAGCTCAAGCAGATTTGGGTCTGGGGAGGGCCCAGTTCCTGGCTCATACAGAAGGTCTTGTCATTGTTCCTCACAAGGTGGAAAGGGCAAGCAAGGTCAGCTGGGCCTCTTATGGGGACACTGATTGCAGTCATAAGGGCTCCGCTCTCATGATTCAATCACTTCCTGAAGACCTCACTTTTTCACACCATCGCCACAGGAGTTAGGTTTGAACATGTGGATTTGGGGGTGAGGGGGACACAAACATTCAGACCATAGCACATGTCAAACAGAAAAAAAAAAAAAATATTGTACCTGCAAGTCCAGGGAAGCAGGAACAAGGATGGAGTGACCTTGGGATAAAGTTAGCTATCACTTAAGTAAAGAAAAGACTTTGGGAATCATTTACTCTTCATTCAGTGGAACTTGTCCACAGTTTTAGTTTTTGGAGACTATAACAGGGAAATGCTGGACAATAAAGGTACTTAGAATTTCCAGATGAAACTATAGCAGGTCATTTTTAGACCAAAAAAAAAAAAAAAAATCCTGGATCTTTCCTTTTAAGGAA
>JAJEJO010000122.1:0-161242 GCA_020662805.1 Glaucomys volans | reverse complement strand
ACACAAACATTCAGACCATAGCACATGTCAAACAGAAAAAAAAAAAAAATATTGTACCTGCAAGTCCAGGGAAGCAGGAACAAGGATGGAGTGACCTTGGGATAAAGTTAGCTATCACTTAAGTAAAGAAAAGACTTTGGGAATCATTTACTCTTCATTCAGTGGAACTTGTCCACAGTTTTAGTTTTTGGAGACTATAACAGGGAAATGCTGGACAATAAAGGTACTTAGAATTTCCAGATGAAACTATAGCAGGTCATTTTTAGTCCAATAAAAAAAAAAAAAAAAAAAATCCTGGATCTTTCCTTTTAAGGAATAGAAAAGTCCTTCAGTATGATGCAGTGGTATATGTGGCTTGTTATTAGGTTATAAATTTTAAAAACCTTATTAGGATCCCCAAACCAGGAATATAAAAATGTAGTTTCCCTTACCCTAAAGACATATTTATTGGTATCTAAAGTGAAGGGAAAAAAAAGAAAAAAAAGGTCTGAGAGTCCCAAATGTATCCAAATAAGCAGTTAAGAATACACAATGTTCATTTGCCACATCAAAAGAGGTATTGTAATTTAAGGACTGTGGGGTAAAAATAAAACCCAAATCTGCCGCAGTTGCATAGAAATGTGTTTAATCCGCTGTCTGAGTTATTTGGTATGAAACGCTACCCCACCCCAACAAACCTTGACACAGCCCTGGTGGAAAGTTAGCCAGGCCACTGGGTTCCACAGGCTCTGTGGGAGGGTTGGCCAGTCTTCATCCCCCTCCAGGGGCTACCACGCTTTAAATAAACTCATCTGATTTTAAAGGAATGTTATGCAGACAGACAGATTGTTTGTTTGCACTTGAATTTCTGAAATGGAGACGCTCCCGCTTGTGTGTTAAAATCGCAACAGAAAGCTCTACTGCGAAGGATAAAGCCAGAGAAATCTCCGTACCTGGTAAAGGGGCTCCTGTAAGCCGAACAGATTCCCCTTTCTTTGGGCATACAGCTGTGTTTAAGGCCATGAGCATTCCACATGGTATTTGGAGAAATGAGGGGCGTTTTCCCAAAAATTATATTTGTCATGCTTTGGTGCCAAATGAGTGATTTTTTTTTAAGTTCCAATTGCACATGAATATAATGATCATAATGCTCAGTAAAAATTATTGACATAGCAATAGAGCTAAAATTGGTCTTCTCTACACTTTCACATCTTGATTAAAAATCCACTTCATGCCAGACCTTGATCTGACTCAAACAGAAATGTGAAAGGAGCATGCACGCAGATCACTTAAATGTAGTCAGAGGGTAGAGGGTGGCGTTAGAGACAAGCAGGAGGAGGGAACTCAGAAGCGTCACGATGGACTCTCTACTTGCCAAGTGGCTGAGGCCGAATGTCAGAGAGCTGAAATCTCAGTTTCATCAACTGAGAAATCCTTTGGCCGCTTATGCAGGCGCCATGTTGGTGGCACGTGCCATTGGTCAGTCTGTGCATCCCAGGCAGCCTTTGCTCCACCTCGGAGAAGCAGCTTCTCCAGCTGAAAACCCGATGAGAAAACAAAAACAAAAACAAACTGGCTTCCATTTTGAAGTCATGTTGTGTAAGAAATACACTTGCGACCTGGTCAGTGTGGAGAGATGTCTGCCCCTTGAAAGACCCAACCAAACTCATCTTCCACTCACTTCGGGACAGGCCCTCATTTTGCAAAAGAGAATGAAGGTTTTGCCTGCAGAATTTCAGCATTTAAATTGCAGTTTCTGACACTCTTGACTCTTCCATCAGGCATTCACAGTTGATTTTTAGAGCATTTAAGGTGAGAGTCCTTATTGCTTGACTAAGGGTATTTCAAGGAGGTCATCCTGATCAGATGAGTGGTTTGGAATAGTGAGCTGTAGCTCAAAGGAGGTGTACAAGGGAGGAATCAGGAAGATAGGTCTGAAAACTGTCACAGGACTCTCAATAAAAGAGAAAGAATGGAGATAGAAAAGAGAATTTCAGAGAGCTAATGTAGAATTGACAGGATTTAGTGGTCACTGAGATAAGATGGAAGAAGGAGGGAAGTGTAGAAATTATCAGAATGGTTTTTGACAGGGTATGCAAAATTAAAGTCCTTCTTGAAAACAGTTTATAATTTGAGCTAGAGGCGCATATGAAAACTTGACATTTGTGATATGGACTGTACAAAACTGTTTTCCCCTAGTCTCTCTACTGTGAAGGACTTGTGAATTATAATTTATGATTTATTTCTGTGTCAGATTTTTTTATGTTATCACTTGAAGCTGTGAAATGATTTTTTGGTTCTTTTTAGTTATGCATAATATTAGGATCCATTTCAACATAATTATAAAAGCATAGGATATAATTTGTTCTAATTCAGTCCCTAGTACTTCCTCTTTTCCTCCTTACCTCCTTCCTCCCATTCCTTTCCCTCTACTGTATGGATCTTTCTTCTATTTACTTGTAGTTTTGGTTTTCAATTAGTGCCTTGTGGATGTACATGATGGTGAGATTCTTTGTGGTATATTCACATACGTACATAGGAATGTTAGGTCAGATTCACTCCACTCGTCTTGCCTTATCCTGTTCCTCCCCCTCCTCCTCAGTTCTTTTGTCTACTTCGCTGATGTTTCTTCTATTTTGATGCAATCACCCACCTTATATTTTCCTTATTTTGGACTAGCTTCCACATATCAGAGAAAACATTCAACCTTTGATTTTCTGGATCTGATTATTTTGCTTAGCACGATAGTCTCTAATTCCACCCATTTATCAGCATATTCTATACTTTCAGTCTTCTTTATGGCTGAGTAATACTCCATATGTACATATACCACATTCTTTATCTGTTCATCTGTTGAAGAGTGCCTAGATTGGTTCTATAGCTTGGTTATTCGTGAAATGATTTTTTAAAAGCCAGATTAATTTTGTTATTAATGATATTGAACTGGTATGTGAAGATAGAATTCCAGTGGCTGATTGTCCTTATGTTTTCCATGGAAGCTTGCCTTTCCCAAATCAGTGATCTACAGATTCCACTAGGTAAAATAGAATACTGTTATTGGCAAGAAGTAATTAAGGGCAAAGGTCTTAGTTGGTTAGGTGTAGACTGTTGCACTTTTATAAACACAAAATATCAGCCTGAGAGGCTGGGGTTGTGGTTCAGCAGTGGCACACTGGCCTAGTGCACGTGAGGTGCTGGGTTTGCTCCTCAGCACCACATATAAATAAATAAAATGAAGGTATTGTGTCCATCTACAACTAAAATAAATATTAAAAAGAATCAGCCTGGCTTAAATTTAGGGAGACAGGCTATAATGGGGATTTTCTTTCACTGTGGCTTATTTCTAGCTGATATTGAATCCTTTAGGATTAGGACCTGGTGTTTGTACTTTTTATCCCCCATGTCACAACATGGGGGATAAAAAAAATCCATCAAATTCTATCTCAGCATTCTGACTAGTTAAACTTACTGCTGCCTACATTATATCTACTGAGAACTACATCTCCATCCCTCCAATATTTGAGCCCATGTAGAAGGGAGAATGTGGGAGTGTGCTAGTGACATTGTATATTATAGTCAAAATGGAATTAATTATGTTTGTTCAACTTATTTCTAGTGACTTTAGCTAAAGAGACAAGAATGACTATATCTTATATTAAGCAATAAGGGAATATGGTAATGCTGAAATATTGTGGTTCTTGTAATCTTTCTTTTTATAGAATTTTGTCTAGGGGTTGAAATATTACACAATTTCCCAAAGGCAAAACTTGCCATGTATTTATTCTTCTGATTATTATAATACTGCTTACAATGTTATCTTTAAGTTCCAAAATACACATGCTTTTAGAATTGAGTAACATTTATTATCAAACCTATTGTTATAGGCCTGAGGATGTAGCTCAATGATAGAACACTGGCTTAGCATGCATAAGGTCCTGGGTTGGATTCGCAGAAGCAGAAAAAAATTACAAAAACTTTTAAGAAATAGAAAATTCAGTTAAAGGATGGTCATAATGATAATATTACTTTCTAAATTAATAAAATATAGCTAAAATTTGGGAACAATATAATTCCTTTACCATTGAAGAACATTAAAGCTAAAATAAAGTGAACCTATCATTTTATTTTTTTAAATCTGTTTTTAAAACTTTATTTATTTATATGTGGTACTGAGTATCAAACCCAGGGCCTCACACATGCCAGGCAAGCACTCTACCACTGAGCCATAACCCCAGCCCCAAACCTATCATTTTAGTGTACCAAATTGTTTTTTATTAAGGAAGGACTGATTATTTAAAATCTATTTAACACAATGGAAAAACTCTCATTGGCCAGAGTGACTGTATACAGTCAAGTAAACGATTTCTTTTAATGAACAAAAATGATACTGTGTTAATTCCATAATGAATGAAGAATTATAATATTATAAATACTGTGTATGCAATAATTCTCAGGTGTGGCCAATTTTGATTCAAGTTCATTAGCACAACTGAAGAAATGTCAAGTTATCTGTTCCATAACTGCACATTCAAAAAATGGATTTTAGTTTTGGCCAAGCCCTCATTAAGAAAAGAACCCCACACATATGTAAGGAAAGATGCAAGCTAGAAACACGTGGACACAACTGGAACCCTTCCCAGTGCATCTACCCTGGCAGCATGATCACGGAGACCACTCTGGAGGGAGCAGGGATGGTTCCCAAGGACAGTGCACAAGGCCCCGATTCTCCTGAACTCAAGCAAGCCATGTGTTTTCCCTGAAAAAATAGGGCCCAACTCTTTGTTTCCTCCTCTGAGGATTCCATACACTAAGTTTTCTCCATAATGCTAGAATCTGGCCTGATTTCCAACATTTCAACGTTCCTAATTAAAGGAGGATTGTCTTTCTCGAGCTGGCAGATGGTGCTGCAGCAAAGTCTGCTTCAGACTGAAATGTGTTTGTGAGGCCTTCCCTGTCAGAGATCTACCAGGAGATGTAAACGCACTAGGCACACCTTCCATGACAAGAAGTGGGGGAGTGACAGGCTGAAAGAGGTGGGGAGAGAAAAAGTGACAGAGACAGGGAGGGAGGTGGGAATGAGCATAGGGTTAACATCACAACTTGGATGTCTCTCCAGCTAGAAGCCCCACTGGAAGTTTTCCACAGGAGCCAATAAAGGGAAGCGGTTCATATCACAGACCTCAACTCCTGCAGTTTGGATCTTGAGTCCCTGCTCCACTATTTATAGAAGGGCAAGGTCCTTAACTTTCTGCATTTCAGTTTCCCAGTGCATAAAATGGAGACAGAACTTTCCCAGAGTGTAACTGTCAGGACCACATAACCATATTTTTAAAGAGATTATTACATATCTGACATTGACACAGTATAAGGTTTCCACAAATGATATAATACGATTAAACATAAGTTCATTGAGTTTCTATTCTAGGTATCGGAAGTATAAATTAAATTATTTTTATAGAGTATGTGTCCAAGGATTACTGATTTTTGTGTCCTCAGAATTGTAGTTACCAGATTGTGCTGATAATACAGCATTAAAAAAACACTGTAAATATTGGTTTCTAATTGGGGTTGAACCTTAGTTTTGGACTTGGTGACATCTAAAGGTTTTGTTTTAAAAACCCATTCTGGGCTTTAAATATCAATATCGGGATTAAAGTCTCTAACAGTGTACCTGCTTTCTAATTTCACTCTATCTCTAGGGGCCTGGGAAATACCCTATGAAAAAATAAGCTATAAAATGCTGAGGCCACAGGCTGGCCCATGGCCCCAGGGTGGGTGATGATTCTTCCGCATTCCCTGATGGTACCCTTTCGGTCATCCCTCTTTGCAATTGAGGTCAGGCTCTCAACCATCACATAGTCCCAGAACAGTCAGCTCTGATGGTAACTGATGGAAAATCTTTCTCAATAAAGCACACATAAAAAGCAAAAGACTTTAGGAGCCATTTTTAATTGCAATGCTTTAGCTTAAGCATGTGGCCAGGAGATTTTGAGAAGTAACCTTCTTAGAACTCTAAATTATACTACTGTACTCATTTACCAAAGTTTGGCAAGACTGGGGCAAACAGAAAATCTTCATGAAGTGGGACCTGAGTCTTTTCAAAAGAATAAATATATAAAAATAACTGAATAAAGATATAAAAGAAATTCAGGACAAAAACCCCTTCTTTCATCTTCCTCTAACTCTTCTACAAATGAGAATAATAAAATCCATTTTTTAAGAAAGACATTATGAGTGGCAAATTTTGGCAAAAATATAGAGCAATTGGAATTCTCTGCACTGGTGGCGGAGGTGTAAGCTGGTATAGTCACTCTGGAATATTGTTCAGCTGTTTCTATTAAAGCTAAGCTATACATATTCTTTGACTCAGCAATTCTGTTCCACTAGCAATGACACATATGTCCTGCAAAATATGTCTCTATTATGCATAGTAGATAAAAGCTGAAAGCAACTGAAATGTCTATTAATGGTAGACTGGATAAATAAATCATGGCATTCCTACAATGAAATACTACATGACAATAAAGAATAAATCACTGCTACATACAACCCAACAGACTGATTACATGAACACAAGAAGGAGTAGAAAAACCCAGATGTCAGAGAGCACACACTATATGATCCACCTGCCCTAAAATTCAAATCCAGGCAAAACTAATGTTGTTGGAAGTCAGAATAGTGGCTACTCTTGGTGGATAGTGACTAAGGAAGGGGAACAAGGGTGGAAGGAGCTTGGTAACATTTTGTTTCTTAACTAATATAGTTATGACACATTGAATAAAATGCAACCAAGTATACAGTTATAGCTTGTGCATGTTTGTACATCTGTCTATATTATATCTCAATGAGATTTACAATGCAAAACAAAATCTCTTATACAAAGACTAGAAAAAATAGTCTACAGTTTGGAGAGACACCGTACTTGTTTTTCCAGTTCCCTGGTAAAGAACTTCAGAAGCAAGGACAGAAGACCTGGGTTCTACTCCTGCATTTGAGCAAGTCATCCTTCTTCTCTTGGACTCATTTTCTTCTTCTGTAAGAGAGGGAATGTCTCTAGAGGGTCGGTCCCTTGGATTTCTCTTAGCTCTCACTCAGGCAAGCTGACCTTAGAGTCAGCACATTTAACCACAAAACTTTGGCCTCCCAGATTGGACAGGAGGGGAAGATCCTATTTTCTGAAAGCTAAACCCACATCTTCCTTGGAAGATTCTTGGACAGTCTGATGGAAGACAACATTAGGACAGATTTTTTAAAAAATATTTAAGACAGGGAATTTATATGTAATTCTCATAAGAGTAAGAAGAATTTGAGTTAAGGTGATCAACCTAAAAACATGGATGGCCTTAAATAAGTGGGTCAGAAGGCTTTCATTATCTGAAAGCTGCCAAAATCTGCATCTGGACTTTTGATTGCCTACTGCATCCGATCTAATAAACTGTAGTTATCAACATCCCCTTGCCAACTCAGTTTTGATGAGGAGGTCTGAATCAAAATTAAATGCAGATAATTTAAAGGAGGTTTTCTTTGTTATGTTAGCCATGTCCTTCACTGACACCAAAGCTTCCCTAAGCTGGGGTTCTTATTCAGAGATGTCTTTGCCCCTGCCCCATTTTACCAATCCCCCTTTCCCTGACCTCTGTCTTCTCACTTTGGGACAGCCTATTAGGATGGAAAATGTTTTGCTGAAATTTTTGTGCATATCATTTCCGAGAATTTTCCAAAATACCAAAGGGATGCTGACTCCCCACTAGGACTCAATAGAGTGTAGCAAATCAAACAATTTTCCAAAAGGCTTTTTCCTACCACTCATCCGACCACATTTCCTACCACACAGAGAAGTATTGTGATGACAAGCTGAATGGTATCTGAGATCCTCAGTTTGTAATAGGTAAGTTTTCAAATCTTGGAAGGAGAAAGGAACGGAGACAAGCCCCAGTGCAGCAGATTTGTGAGTTTGATGGGAGAGGGGTAGGAGATGACAAAGGATAGCTATGTAATCAGGAAAGAAATGGGGGATAAATTCACTTACTTTATGTATCTGAGTAGAGGTGAGGTCACCTCGGCTCTCTGATGACTGTAGAAAATGATTTCTTTAGCAACACAGAGAACAGTTTCAGATTCTACTCCCAGCGATCAGCGGGTCTTGTCTAATCAGGGAAACTTTATTTTTCATCATTCCTCGCTGAGCTGTGACACATGAAAATAATTACTGAGGTTAGGGATGGAAAATATTTATTAGGTCAGCTCGACCATCCTCTCTGTTATGGAGACTGGTTCCCCACTGGGCCTGGAAGACAGAGCTACGTCAACAACCTGGCATGTCCCTGTCTCCCAACACCTGAAAAGCAGGTTATTCCTCCCTGCTTGATCTCTGTGGGGTCTGTGATTGCCACGGAGGAGAAAGAAGAAGCTAGCAAGATGTAATCCAGCAATAGCAACTCCTGGCTCCCAACCCATGGCCAACTATTAAAACAGATCTTGTTGGATGTGGTTTCAGAAGGTTGAGATCCAGCCCTTCCTTGGAACTCCATTACTGATTGCTCAGGAGAGATAGAGGCCATACTTAAGGTTGGGAAGTCTCCTTTTGATGGGATGCATGTCGTGTTCATCTTTCCTAGAGTAAGGCCTCACTCCCACCTCAGAGCTGATGCTCAACAGGTACTTGCTGAGATAACTGCAGCCTCCCCTGAACCACCACCTGACTGCTACTCAGCTATGGGTGACAGCCTGACTCTTCAGGCTTGCCCAGGCCAGCTGTCTTCCTCTCTGCTGTTTTTCTTCTGTGTGACTTCCAGCTTTCTACACTGAATCCTTGCTTAAGAGATCAGGGTAGCACTTAGCAGTCCAAAGGTGGTCTCTTCAGAGCCATGGAGACAGAGCCGCCCTCCTGTGATAGGCCCCCGAATAAACGGCTCTCCTCAACCCCCCACCAGCTCCAATCTGTGTTCCCTTGTTTTGTGCGGAAGTCTAAGGCTGGTTCTCCACAGGACTCATTGCTCAAAGGCTCTTAATATGTGTAAAATAGTGCTCTCTGCCATACCCGCCTCCCCATGAGATCAGGCAGGGTAAGGGCAAAGGGGGCTTGCATCTCAGAATCGCCTCACACACACTTACAAGTACCTCTAGGACCCCACACAGAATTGGTCTAAGAAAAGAGCCCAAAGAATTGATTCGAATTTCTATCCAAACTCCAGAGCATCTAAGGGGAAAATGGTGCAAAAGTTGCCATAAAATTAAGGAAGTGACTGAGGAAAAGGTTACAATGATTGAAGATATTCACATGCAGCGCTGGGGTTGCTTGTACAGGTGGTGCAGGGTGGGAATAAGCATACACAGAAAGACAAATGATCCATACAGTCTGCTTGTCCACGTACAAGCAGGGCCTATACGGGATGTTTTTAAGGTAACTGAAAACCGTCCACAATTCTCCTGGGTAATTTCATAGGTCTGTGAAGAGGGAGGTCTTTTACTGGTGCTAGGTAGGGCCCTAATATTACCTCGGGCTGTTTACATCCTTCAGGGTCGCCAGGCAGGAGCAGTGATAATTGAGCCACCGACCCTGCCCTAGGTGTCTGTGCTTAGCAATGAGGGGGTTTTACATGAACATCTTCTCACAGAACTTGGGAGAAACTGAATTTTAGCCATGCTGTGTTACCCGTGTCCCCATTCTCTTGTCCACATTGGCTACCAGACATGGCACAACCCAATGGCTGCCAAGTTCTCCTCCTACTTCAGAAAGGAGCAGAGCACCTGAGAGAGGAATGCCCCGGGGGGTACTGAGGCACGATGACTTAAGGCTGTCAGCCTTTTATTAAACTAACTGATCGATTTAGTTTTAACAAGTGTGGGAAGTTATCTGAACCGTTAAAAAAATCTAACTCAATTTTTTAGAGCTAACTGTGTAGGTGGTAACTTCTCTCTCAGAAGACTTATTAGTGGTTATTATGACTATGTAGTGAGCTGTCCCTGGGAAAAACCTGATGTGAGTAAGATGCCACAAATGACGGGGTAACTGTAATAAAAGTGGACAATTTTAAAACAAGAGTTTTTAATCTTCAAATAATAAGTGAAATAATAATGGTATTTTTCTAGACTCTTCTACTCTCGACCAAATCTGAATAATATCTCCTTTGGTCTTAATCTTTTTTAACTTGCTTCATATCTGCTGAGGAAACTGTGGTAGGGGACTTGCTAGGCTCTTTTCAGAATATTTTTGAAATTCATTTTCATAACCATAAACACTTCAATTTTATTCCTTATTCTTCTGGGGGAAAAAAATTTGTGCTTTTCACTTTTCTCTTTTGGAAAATAAATTAACCAAAATGTAATATGATATTTAAGTGAAGAGTGCCACTGACATTAAACGGCCCACGTAGCATTGCATTTTGTTTTCTATTTTATTCTATGCATCTTTCTAATACAGGCTAAAGCTGGTGTTCATGTAAATTGCTCTGGTTTTATAGAACAGGATGCTGTATTCTTTCTGAAACCTAGGACTCTGGTGCAGTAATAGAAAAAAAGACAGCAACAAAATAATGGGCACTGGCAATCAAACTATCATTATAGGTACATTATGTGCGGGGTGCTAAATTGGTAGAAGGCCTTTATTTTTAATTTCTGCTCATCTGTTCACCATTATTAAGCGAGCTGAGATACCAGAGGAGATTTAAGAGTGACAGAGGGTAATTATACACTTTAGGAAAAGATATTTTTCATCATAGGGTTAGAACCACACCAAGAGAAAAGCCCATGTATAAAATTCTTGCTTGGACATGTACATAATTTAAATTTTATATTCCAGTTTGAGTTTCACGGAATATTATTGCTGTTAGATTTTTGTAGTCTGCCTGGATATCATTTCAACGTTGTTTTTAAGGGCATATGTCAACAAATAATTGTTCATTTTATACTCTGTACTTAAAAATAATTCATAAGGCATTGATGAATTTTTAATCTTCTACTTATGGTTTGCATTATTTGGGATGAAACAGTGTGAATTTTAAATATAATTGGAGACATTTGTTAGCTCTTGAATGATAAAGGGCATAAAGACATAGAACCTATAAAAATTTTTAACAGTTTTATTTATGTATAATTGACATACAATAAACTATATATATTTTAATTGTACACTTTATAAGCTTTGATATATATTTTTTGATATACACACACTATTGAAATTGTCACCATAATCAAGATAGTGAATTTGACCATAACTCCCAAAGTTTTCTAATATTCCCTTTATAATGCATTTAAGACAACCTCTGTCTCAGGTAGCAGTTGATCAGCTATCACTTAGATTCATTTGCATTTTCTACAGTTTTATTTAATGGAATCATACAGTATACTCTTATTTTTCTGGCTTCATTTATTCAATATAGTTATTTTTAGGTATATCCATGTTGCTACATGTATCAATAGCTTATCCCTTTTTGTTTATGAACATTGTTCCATTGTGTGAATGTTAAATTAAGTTTGGCTAAAACCTGTCTCTTTATGTGGTGAACTGCTACCTAAGCATATATTCTTATAACAGATAGCTGAGTCTCAGCCAATCACAGCAGCCAAACTTGAGCCAGTCACAAGTTGCCAAATGATCAGTGTCCAGTAGAAGCAAATGCCTCATCACCCCATGCCCACATAAGACAAGTGCTGAGTTACAACCAAACAAGTTGTTTCTATATGTCACTTCTTTTTTCTGTCTATAAATACTGCCTACCGTCAAAGCTAGGTAGAACTCCCTCAGCCTCTACTGGTTCAGGATGCTCCCTGATTCATGAATCACTCTTGCGCAAATAAATTCTGTTAAATGTAATTTGTCTAAATTTTCTTTTAACAGCTATATTTCACTTTGTGTATCCATATGCCATACATCAGTGGACCTTTGGATTGTTTCAAGGTATTGACTGTTATAAATAAATTTGCAGCAGACAAGTATGCACAAATGGACATGCACTTTCTTTTCTTTGGGGTAAATACTTAGAAATGGAATAGCTGATTAATATGGTTGATGGGTGTTCACATTTTTAAGAACTCAGTAATCTTTCCAAGGTGTTCATACTTGTATTCCCTCCAGCTGTCTAGGAGAGTTCAAATTGTTCCTCATCCTTACCAATACTTGATATTTTTAGTCTTTTTCACTTCAGACCTTCTTTATCAATATGCAGTGATATCTCATTCTGGTTTTAATTTATATTTCCCTAGTAGCTAAAGATTTTGAACATCTTTTCAGATGCTTATTTGCCATCCATATATTTTCCCTGGTGAAGTGATTGCTTAATACTTTGCCTATTTTTTCAGTAGTGTTATTTGTCTTCTTATCATTGAGTTTTGAGATAGTTCTTCATTACATATTCTGTATACAAGCCTCTTATCAGGTGTATACTTTGTAAAGATTTTCTCCCAGTCTGGTTTCGTTTCATTCTTGCACAGTGTTATTCGAAGAGAAATCCTTATTTTAAATAAAGTACAATTTGTTTTAAAATTTCTTTTATGGGTCACATTTTGGGGTATTGTACCTCAAAATTTTTTGCCTAATTCAAGGTCCCAAGGATCTTCTTTGAAGATTTTTTCTAGAAGTTGTTTTACATTGGATTGGAAATCATTTTGAGTTAATTTTCTAAATATAGTATGATGTATAGGTGAAAATTCATAATTTTACATATTTGATTTTTCTCATGCCCTTTTTTGAAAAAGCTTTATTTTCTTCATTGTTATAAGTTAATGTACCTGTGGGTCTATTTCTGGACTCTGTTCTATTGGTCTATTTATTATTGCACCAATATTGAACCTTCTGACCCATGAACAGCTTTTTTATTCATTTATTTAGTCCTCCAATTTTCCTCAACAATGTTTTAAAGTTTTCACATACAGGTCTTTATTCTTTTGCCAAATTTTTTTCCAAGTATCCCACATATTTGATATTTTGTACATAGCATTGCTTTTAAATTTCCTTCTGATTGTTAATATTTAGAAATATAATCTAATTTTATATATCTTGTAACCAGAAACCTTCATGAACTCACTTATTCCAATACTTCGTAGATACCACCAGAATACATGTATGTGATCACATTCTTTGTGAATTAAAGACAGTTTTATTTCTTCTTTTAATATGGATTCCTGCTATTTTTCTTGCCTGATGGCACTGGCTAGACTCTAGTACAAGACTGAATAGAAGTAATAATAGAGGACATGCTTGGCTTATTCCTATCTTAAGGAGAAAACTTTTATTCTTCTACCATTAAGTATGATCTTAGTTACAGATATTCCAAAGATGTCCTTCATCGGGTTGAGGAAACTCCCTCCTTTTCCTAGTTTTCCATAAGAACTGAATGGTGCATTCTACCAAATCTTTTTCTGTATTTATTTTGAGTATCATGTAGTTCCTTTTTAGTTTGTTTGATTTTCTAATGTCACACCATTCTTGCATTCCTGAGATAAGGCTCATTTGGTCATGATATATTATTTCATATATTGTTGAAATCTGATTTGGTAAAATTTTGTTTGAAATACAGTGTTACTATAATATGATGTTATTTTGTTAAAATGTAGTATCTTAAAGAAAAATTGGACCCTGATTGTTTTTTGAATGGTTCAGAGCATACATCTTAGAATCTTTAGAATTAAAACAAAATTCTTTTAAAATAAAGACTGGAGTTGAATTTTTATAACATTTTATCTGTATGATACATTGTCAGTAATTATAGTTATATACATTATTTTTAATTACAGGTTTTGTTTAGTATTGCCTCTTCCAATTAAATTGTGTTTTTTTAAGTAGGAATCACATTCAACTTGTCTTTTGTGCAGCTTCAAGCACAGTATATGGTCATCTCACCAGCAGGTGCTCAATTAAATGCCCATTGATTAAATGAATTCCTACTCTTTAGGGATCTCAACATTGATGATTTCAGGAGTCTGGAATTTTGAGATTAAAGAGAATAAAAGTTGTACATTTTTTCTATCGCTAAGCTTTTTTGTCTCCAAGTACGAAAACAGCCAGGGGAGAAAGAGTGGGAGTGGTTGGTTGCAACTCAGAGTAGGGACAAGCAAAATGGGTTCTATCATGGTTATGTCACTCTGTGTTCTCATAACTTAGGTTCAGGTCACCTGGACATGAAGTTCAGTTGCCTGTAGTGAACCCAAGTCTTTCATATAAACATTAGGGTGACATTTTCAGATTAGATTACTGTTGCTAGTTTACTGAATTCATGCTCATTATTAAGAAGTGACACTGAAAAATCGATAGCATTTAGAACTGTTCTTTTCCTGGATACTAATAGGGATCTAGGAGTTCAAAAGATTCGGGATATTTAATGTACAGTGAAATCCTATTTTCTTTGGTTTGTGCTACTTCTGTTCTTTTGTCCTTATAAGTAGATGGACATACTTTTTAGACCCATCTACTCATAAAAATGGAAAAACAGAAGAAGACTGGAAATGTTTAATTCAAATATTAACACAAATGATAGAATTATAAGTAATTTAATTTTTTTTATTTTTTCTGTGATTTTAATTTTCTATAATAATTTTCTCCAGTTTTTATAAACAAAGTGTTTTTTAAATCCTGTTAAATACTACTAATGATTATGATGTCTAGCCATGTTAATAATTGAGTTCTTGGTTAGCCCATATAAATAGCCAATTAATTCCTATTGTTCAGTTTGCTTCCCAGAAGTCTCCAGGAAATGAAAAATTTTGCCACATCCATAGATGGGCTAAAATGGTAGTTTTGAGTTTGGTATTAAAACTTACCAAATGCCATTTACAAAGCCATATTTTTTATATTGATGAACAATTTTTAAAGAATGAATACCAGAAAGTATACTCTCAACTTCAGTATATTATACATGATTTAATTATTTTTTTTACAATTCTTATAGTTACTAAAAAGTCCCTGGAGCATATAGAAATTCTAATTAAAGAAGTGTTAGTTAATAGAATGCTACATGGAAACCTTACTACAACCCACTTTGTTGTAAAAACATTTCCTTGAATTTGTTTTATACTATTTCCTTAAAATATGTGATTATTAATCATAGTAAGTGTAAAATACTTAACAGATATGAGTAAACAGACTACCAGTGTACCCACTATTAATACTTTGAATTCCGCTATTCAGCCTCTCGAAATTACATTCTCCTCTCTCATACCTACAGACAACCCAATGCTGAATTTTGTGTATAACATTCCCTCAAATTATATCACATATTTATGTTCCTAAACATATATTGCATGCTTTTGAACTCTGTGAGTTAATTACATATGTGCTTTTTGTCCTCCATGTTAAGTGTATGACATTCACCTATGCTGATTATTTAGCTGTAGGTCATGAGAGTGCCTCATTATTGAAAATACCATACAAGGCACTTTAGAAATAAAGACATGTTTTAAAAATTTTTAGTTAATATCTGTAAAATTTGTCTAAGTTAAAGTGCCTTAAAAGAAACCTAACCATTTCCTTTTTGATAAATAGTATAGGATGTGGCTTAGAGCCCAACTTTGGCTTCACCAGTGAGACTTGGTACAGGTACTTTAACTCCCTGAGTCCCAGTTTTCTCACCTGTACCATGAGATAACAATTGTACCTATCTCATTTGGTTGCTTCAGTGATTGAATGAAATAAAACATGTGAAGTATTTGAAACAGTTCCTTGCTTATATCTAAGTGTTCAGTAAACATCATTCACCATAAGAGACAGGTTGGAACAAAGTCTATTTGTTTCTGCAGAGTTTATTGTAAATGGTAGATCTTTTAAGGATTTTCAGCTACTGAGGAGAAAAGCATTGTTCTTAATACTTCTAGAGAAAAGGCGACAATTCTTAGCTCTCTCTTTTTTGTACTGTGACATTAAAGACAATTCTAAATGTGCCAAAAAAGAAAGAGAAAAAAGAATAAGTTATAAGAAAGATTATATCTCAGATGTCCAACCCTTAAATAAGAGAGATGAATATCTCTTAGCTATATAGTAATCATAGACTCCACATGGCAACTCCATTAGGATATAAATTTATGATGCTCTCTAATGTAAATTTATCATCATGAAGATCTCTAAATGAATTGAGAGCTCAATGAATAATGGGATATTAAATCATCTTTTTTTTTAGGGAATGAAGCCAATTTACTATTAAAAGATAACATCCATCCATACCTTTACCCTGAATAAGGACAAATAGAAGCTAAGAGTGAGGAGATAACTTTCTTCTCTAAAGTCCTTTAAGAACTGGGAGACTATGTGGAGCATACTTTTTGACTATAGAAAACAATCATGTAACATTTGTACAAATAAAATGAACATTCTTTAAGTATCCCACAAATGGAAAATAAAATTGAGGATTAAAAAAATTATGTTTTTATAAGTAAATTATAGTTATACATAAAAATTAAGGATTTTAAAAGTTCCTATATTCATTGTTGGTCATATTGAATACAAAAACATGTCTCACATATGTAAAGAAGTACCAAATTTTGAAAGGAAAAGATGAATATTATACATATATATATTTAGTTGTTGGTGGACCTTATTTATTTATGTGTGGTGCTGAGAATCGAACCTAGTGCCTCACACATGCTCGGCAAGCTCTACCACCCATCCCTGAATTTGGTATTTTTTGTAATTAAGTTCAAGACAATAAAATTATAGAATGGAAGTGATCACATGTACCAGGCATGGATTACTATATTCTGTGGTTCACTGAGAGACTGTGAGTGACATGTTCTAGAAACTGGGCTGCCACAGGTTTGTAGCCCCAGACTGAGCACATGCTTGGTGCTTTGACACACAGATGGTGTCTACTGAATGAGCGTGGAATAAATAAATGAATAAGCAAACTCCTATACTACTTTGAAATTATAATGGTCTCAATTATATTAATCAGCCTTTCAAAATACATTTCAGTGCTTATAATTAATGATTCTTGCTGGTAGGAAGTTAAGTTTTGTACCACGCTCCCATCCCAATGCTGTATTCAAGATCAGTGTTTCTCAACTTTATGAAAAATAAAGCCCACCTTTTTATAGCAAACAATGCACACCAAAAAATAAAAAAAAACCCCTGTGATTATATTTTTTTGTCTCAAGTGTTAGGAAGAATAATATACATTTGAGAATTCCTTAAAATAATTTAGTGGTAAACTCCCTTGCTGCCCTTTTCACAGGGTTGGGAGCTCACAAACTGGAAATCGAAGTTCTGGCGTTTCTTCTTGCATTCTTGGTTTAAACAGGAGAAGAAAACGGTTGCTCTGCATCCCCTGCATGAAAATTTTACTGTGATAGCCCATTGCTGCATCAGTCACTCTCTAGTATTTTTAAACCTTAGCAAGCAGAAGTCCCTTTAATCTTGCTCCCAGCCTTTATTATTCCAGCACTTTTATTTTTCATGGTCTTTTCTGAACCTTCTCCAATGTTTCCACATTTTCAAGTTGCAGAAGCCACAGTGGTCACAGCATTCTGGTAGCAATCATTTAATAAGTGTAGCAGAGTGACAGCCTTCTTAAAGATATGCATTTCCAAATATAGGAAACAATGAATAAAAATCCAAATACAAAATACATGTCACTAAATTGTTATAGTCTGTAATGTTTAGTGAAAATGATATCACAATATAATCCATAGAGTTACTGTATTTCTTGGACCTTATCTTTCCCATACTAGTGTTAGTCTGCTGTGTAATGGGATACACAGTTCATGTCTCAAACCCATAAAAATGCAGGAATGAGTCCCATATGTACCTTTGCCTATTCTTTATGATGTAGACTCTGATTAGCCTCTAGGCCACACAAGTTGAGTTAACGCGTCGTTCCAAACAATTCTGTTATATTTCATTGCTCAAACTCCGGTTGGCAGACTGCTAAAGTGAACAAGTTGTTGCTCTCCTTACTTCCTCAATCCAACTACAGTATCTTGGAGTATGTTCCTGGGAGCTAAATGATCATTTCCCTGCTCAGTCTTTAAAAGCATTAATAAAGCACAAATCACATCATTTTTATCAGTGGAGGTGCGAATTATGAGCCAACTAGAGATTTGCCAAAATCCTGAGCTTGCTCCAAGTTGATGTTGTAATTTATCTAAACCCTTAGGGCCACTATACTGTGAAAGGAGCAAGGAATACATGTTCTTGAGTTTTTATTCAAGTTAAAGCTTGAGAGTCCCAGAGGACAGACATGCTAATCATGAGCTAGCAGCTTTCTCAATCTGATTTTCTTTCCACCAGCACTCTCTGACTCAATCAGAGTTTAACAGAAAGAGCAACAAACTTGAATCACAAGATACATTCATTCCTGGCTTTCCCTCTGATCATCTGTGTAGTTTTGGGCAAGTCTCTACCTCTCTGAGCTTGTTTCCTCTCCTCCAATATAGGAATAATGTTGTCTGCCATAAGAGTTATTTTGAGGATCAAATGGAACAATGTTCAAAGACGGGCTGGGTAAAGTATCAAGCAGAATCAAAACATAAGCTAGTATTGCCAGTATCAGCAGCAGCTTCACATAGCCATTGATGATTTACACCTGCCTTTCTCTTAATGATTCCACAAAGGGATTGGCAAACTGAGCTAGCAGGCCCAATCCAACTCAGGCCCTGTGTTTGAACAGTCTGTGAGCTAAGAACGTTTTGTTACATTTTTAAAGGGTTTAAAAACAAAAGCAAAACAAGCAAGTCAACAAAAGAATAATTATAAAACAATGACCCTGCATGCCAGCTGCAAAACCAAAAAGCATTTACCATCTGATCCATTTCAGAAAGAAAGTTTGCTGACTCCTGAAATAGCAGAAATGTCACCAGAGTTTACATTCATGACATCCCTATGAACTTCTGCATATACCACCTTCTTCTTAGGTCTCTGCTTCATCACCATAAATGCGGGGTAGAAGGGTGGCAAGAATGGAGGAAGGATAGATAGCATAGAGGGAAGGGAGGGGTGGGGGCGCGGTGGGGGGGTAATAATAACAGAATGCGTGACAGACATCATTGCCCTGTGTACATGTATGAATGCACGGATGGTGTGACTCTACTTTGTGTACAACCAGAGAAACAATAGCTGTACTCCATTTGTGTTCAATGAATCAAAATTAAATTTAAAAAAAAAATCTCTCCCAGCCCACACAGAGGGGCTATGGATGCAAACAGGCTATTTTGCTATCAACTGGTGGGCACAAAGATTCTTCGGTCACATGTGAAAAGAACAAAACAGTTCTCAGACTGAGTGGATGAGGAGGCCAGCAAATCCATGTGTTCAAATTGAGCTGTGGGCACAAATTATTTTAGAAAAGACCAAAGGATTTCACATTTTATATTTTTGTCTCCCTCCTAATAATCTGCTGCAAACAGAATTATCTCATCTCTCTTTTACTCCTATCATCACAATCTTCAAAACCCTTTAATCCAAACTGATACTGGTGGCAAAGAGCCTCTGACAAATTAAATTGAACCATATGAATCTGGATCGAGATTAAGAAAAAAAATTAAAGCATTTATTGTGTTGAAATTTCTTATGCCAATTTTCTGCTAAAAGGGAGGATTCAAAAGGTCAAGGATTTTGCAGCACAGACTTAGTGGTATATTAGTTACAGTAATTCAGCCTGAAAATTCCAGCAGAAATAAATACAATGGAATGTCATGAATTACGAGAGACCACAACTTTAATCAGCTCATGGGAAAAGAAAACCATGCATTTGCCTATTGACAGTTGATAAACTGAATCCTGAAGCTTGTTCAGAGGCTGAGGAGTGCCGGGGGCTCCCTCTCATTGCTATTATCTTGAAGAAAACATTTTTGAGCTTCCATTTTCCTCTCTGGCTCACTGTAATAGGAAGGCCACAGAACAGAATACTATTTGCATTCTTTTTGCAGATATTCATTATATTCATTTAGTGGGTGTTTTCTGAGTCAGACAATACCCCAAAGCATGGGAACCAATATGGTTAGATGATAAGCAACAGAATGACAGAAACCTTATGAATTATTTTGCTGTAATTTCAGAGGCAACATTATAAACCATAAAACAAACTTGAACGTTCTTATGTTACAGATCTTATTTATACCACTTATGGCAGAAAACTCATAATTGAATATGATGCTAGAGATATATAAATATTTGTTGAATAAGTTTTTTTTTTCTTTTTTGGAATCAGGGATCATACTCAGGGGTGCTTAACCACTGAGCCACATCTCCAGCCCTATTTTGTATTTTATTTAGAGACAGGGTCTCACTGAGTTGCATAAGGCCTCACTAAGTTGCTGAGGATGGCTTTGAACTCGCGATCCTCCTGCCTCAGCCTTGCGAATTACTGGGATTACAGGCGTGCGCCACCACGTCTGGCTGTTGAATAAGTTTTATCCCCAAAATCTTATGTAGTTCTTGGGCTTTTATTGAAACACAGCATCCAGATTTCACATGAATTCCGACTCATAAGAATGATGCCCAAGCTTATGAACCCACTAGCTTAAGATTAAATAGCAAAACCAAAGGAATTCTCTTTTGAGGGGGTGTTAGTTAATTTGATTTCAAAAGTTGTATAGAAGATAAATATATGGGAGTAGTGAAGAACATTTTTGAAGAAGGAAAATAATAAGATAAAAATTCCCCTTCCACATAGTAAAATATACTCTAGGGCTGTGGTAATTAATATAGGGAGAGACCAATAAAGGAATCACCAGTTGGCTCAATAAAACAGAATGATCTAGAAATATACCACAGAATATGTGGGAATTTATTGTATGAAAAAAGGGGTATGTCAAGTCAGTAAATTATTTGGAGACAAATGGTGGGAAATGGTGGGGAAAAAATGGCCTTTTAACAAACCATGTGCAAAAATAAATGCCATAAAATTGCACATTTTAAATGTAAAACAACGAGTGCATGAAGATGTGTTCTTATGATATTTGAATGGTATCAGTCATGACAACAAATGTAAAAAGGATGATGAAAAGATTTGATAAAAGTTCTAAATTGTTTTATCCTGAAGTTACCATAAACAAGAGAACAAAAACTTGTAAAAAAAAATACCTGCATAACATAACAAAAAGATATTTTTCTAGATATGTGAAGATCTCTCACAGATTGATTAAAAGAACAAAAAGATGAACACTATGATAGGAAAAAATAGGCAAAAACATTAACAGACAAGTCACAAAAGAAGTTCAAATGACCTGAAAATAGACGAAAAGATCTCAGATTCACGAATAGAGATAAATTAGCAACGAGAAGATATAAAACTTCGTCTTTCTTGAAGGCAACCTGGAAATACAAACTTTAACCCTAAACTTTTACTTTTAAAAACTTAACCTACTGAAATTATTAGGCAAGTGCATAATGAAATATAAGGACATGTATTTGTACATGGTAATAACAAAAACTTGGATAAAACTAATTATCCATAAATAGTAACTTACCTAAAATTACATGGTGAGATATTGCATGCAATCATTTAAAAGGATGATAGATTATATAGACAGAAAATATTTAGAATTATGTTCATTTCACACCAACACTTGCTATCTACGTGGTGGCATTTTTTTGCCTTCTTTGCAATCACTTGATTACTTGATTAAAATAATGATGTACATGAGTCATTTCACAGCAAAACAAAATCTATGTTACTTTCATGGAAATATATTCATTTTGTAAGTGAACAAAGCAGATTAAGAAGTATATGCATTATGATCTCATTCAAGTAAATGTGAGGATGGGTACAAAAAAAAGATGCCACAAGGAGATACATACAAAGAAGTTTACTATGGTGATCTTTAAGAAGGGGGAATTACAGAAGTTGTTATTAAATATTTCCTGTTTACTTATGAGTACTTTCTTGTCTTTTCCTTTGTTTTAGTTGGAAAACTATAAGTTTCTTACAATAGTAAAAAATAAGCATTATTTTTTTAATTTAAGAAAAGATGGAATGTTTTAACTCAAAAAGGAATAAATATAAAGGTGCTGGCATAAAGTAGGTCTACATTAACTACTTTTGTGTGTTAGTTTTTTAAGAAGAGACGCTGAAAGGTGAACACTAAATCATCAACAGGCCCAGCCTTCCCTTCTGCTTCCCTCCTTTCTGTTTGCTGCCCAGATGGGAGACATGGATGGCATTACCAGCCAACCTACTGAGCCATTGCAAAGAATGAGAAAATGTTTCTGTAAGTATATAGTTTTACCTAGTTCCTTCTTTAAATGAGTAACAATTGTAAATTAATAAGTGACAAACTTTCTGATTATATACTGCTGCTGTCCAGGCCTTCCTGTAACTCAGGCCAAATTTCCATTAGTTAAATGGGAAACATCTTCAGAAAAGACTAAAATTTTGGCTCAAAAATCATTTTTTTTTTGAGCATGTTCCTTCCTGGGTAAATTACTTTGTGAAAGAATTAATAATGAGCTCCATGTCTGCAGTCCTGCAAGAAGGGCTGCCCACAGTGACATCTATGATGCTAATGCTCATTTAGGTCATTAATAAAACAAACATGTGCAGTGTCCAATCGTCCATTAAACCTCCTTCAGAGACACCACTGACGCTTTGAGAAGATTGCAGCCTTAGTATATGTTGTTCCCTTAGAGAACAGAGTGAGTTTTGAATGACTACAGAGTGTTGTTTAAATTCCTACCCAGGCTATTTTAAAAATGGGTATCTGGCTCAAAAGAGTAGTAATTTCTCTGTTCTACTGTGTAAAGATAGACACTGGCCCCTTTCTGACACTACAAAGTGAGCCAAATTCTACTTTAAATGGCATATGGAGATGGTACTATGGAAACTGAGTCCAGGTGATGGCTCTCCATGGTCTCCATGGTCACAAAAATTGTAACTGACCTGACCTCAAAAATGAAATGTGTTCTGGTCTAGTATCAACACAGCTGCTCTCATCATGTTAGCAATAATGAAATGCCTTTAGTATGCTTTCTGTTGCAGTCAGTAACGTAAGGGCAGTTGTCCTCTGTACCCTCAGTTCTAAATCTGTAGGTTTGGCCAATTGAGAATAGAAGATATTTAAAAAATAAATTCTGTCTGTATTGAACATGCACAGATTTTTTTGTCATTATTCCCTAAATAATACAATATGATAATCATTTACCTAACATTTACATTGAATTAGGTATTATAAGTAGCCCAGAGAGAGTTTAAAGCATATAGGTGCAAGTTTGGTAGATGATAGGCAAATACTACCCCATTTTATATCAGGGACTTGAGCATCCACAGATTTTGGTATCTGAAAAGGGCCCTGGAACCAATCCCTCGATGGATACCAAAGAATAAATAAATAACAGAAATATAACCTCCTTAGGAATTTATTGGTGCTACCCAAATAGGAAAATATCAGGGAAAAAAAGAAATGGACTCAATCTCTATCTTCTTAGAGGATGAAAGTGTGTATGTGGGTAGATTCTAGTGGAAAGTGAAACCGTACAATGAGATGATTTGAGAACTACCTGTTGGGACAGAGAATAAAAATAAATGAATTAAGGCTGCAAGAATTATCTTTTACAAGTTAAGCAAACAAAATAGGAGGAAGGGATAGAGGAGGAAAAATGGAGAAGAAGAGAGGAAAAAATCTTTTTTCTCTTCCCCAGTGGAAAGATCAAGGAATGCTAGATTTGTTTGTTAATGGTATATGTTTTAATTTCTCTTAAGCCAGAGACACTGACAAAAGTCAACCACGTTTATTAAGTGTTCTTTTCAGACCCTCTTTTAAGCTGTATAAAGTCATCGACCTCAGGTAAGATAAAATATTCAAACTTTGCCAGACCCCAGAATTCATATGTCAGAAAACTTCTATATCTAATGACCAATCATAAAAAGTTGATAAACAAAATTTTGGTGATAAAAGGCCAAATGTTTTCTCTGATAAGTGGATGATGATTCATAACAAGGCAGGGTGGCAGGGGGGCAAGAGAAGAATGGAGGAACTTTGGATCGTGTAGAAGAAAATGGAGCGGGAGCGGGTGGGGGAAAGGAAAGATAGTAGACCGAGACAAATGTTATTACCCTCTGCACATGTATGAGTACATGAATGGTGTGAATCTACATTGTGTACAACCATGGAAATGAAAAGTTGTACCCCTTTTGTGTACAGTGCAGTCTATAAAAATAAAAAAATTTCAGAGATAAATTCAAAGCAGAGAGCATGTTTCAAAACATTTTTAAGTAGTTGAGAAACCATGCATACATTCTACAAATTAGAGTTTCTTCAGAGTTGTCCTTGATTCTATGTATTAAAGTTTGGGGAATCTTATTTTTTAAATATGCCTTTTAAAATGTATCTGGTTGCTTTGCTGATTCTTTCATTTATGTACTAAGCCCATTATGTAACAGCCCTAGAGTTAAGAGGTCGGGAGATAGAAATTTGAATAAGGGAGACCCCTTACCCTAAGTTGCTCACGTTTTAATGGAGAAAACAAACTCATCAATAGATCATTTCAATCTTTGTAATAATTTCCATCACACTATAGAATGCCTTTTTTCACTATCCATCCTTCAAGATCTAGTTTCAAATCAGTCATCTCTTAGAAGGCTTCAATAGCTTCTCTGACTCAGGTGGAATTAATTACCCATTCTGGCATCTCCTTTCCATAGTACTTATCTTGTTTCTAGCAGGACATGGATTTGGTATGATGACCTTCAGTTGATTATATACATACATGAATCCTGGTTAATCTGTGAGCAATCTGCATTCAGACAGGGGCCAGGTGTTACTCATTCTCTATCCTGAGTACCTAGCACAGTATTGACATGTAATACATACATAAAAGATGCTTCCCAAATTCAACTGAATTCTAGTAGGCCATTTAATTCCTAGAGTTCTGGGTTATCCCTTTGATTACATATTCCCTTCAAAGTAGCCATACAAATTTACAATTGACCAAAGGAAAAAATATATATATATACACACAACTTTTTTGTAATAATGAACAAACCTTCATAGCAGCAAGGGTTTAAGTGGATACTAAGAATTAAAGTAGCCAATATTTCTGTATGACTTTAATCAAATGTAAAATATAAATTTTTTTCTCACAGCTCTGTAGTTGATATTAGGTTTCATTTTTAATCTTCTTAAAATCATTGTTTAGAAAAGAGTTACCATTTCCAGCAGGGCACAGTGGTGCACACCTGTAATCCCAGTGGCTCCGGAGGTTGAGGCCCGAGGATCATGAGTTCAAAGCCAGCCTCAGCAAAAGTGAGGCATTAAGCAACTCAGTGAGACCTGGTCTCTAAATAAAATACAAAATAGCCTGGGGATGTGGCTCAGTGGTTGAGTGACCCTGAGTTCAACCCCGGTACTCACCCTCCCCCACCAAAAAAAATGAGTTACCA
Source organism: Glaucomys volans (assembly GCA_020662805.1). Taxonomy (NCBI): domain Eukaryota; kingdom Metazoa; phylum Chordata; class Mammalia; order Rodentia; family Sciuridae; genus Glaucomys; species Glaucomys volans. The sequence continues at coordinate 135,962 of JAJEJO010000122.1, read as the reverse complement.
TGTCCAAGTGAAATTTTTTCATAAGGTAGAAGTTCTAGGTAATTCTTTTAAAAAGAAAATCTGCATTGACAATATATGTCTACTAATGTTTATTTTCATATATTTTAAAATAATTTCTTATATGGATTAATTGATAGAAAATCAACAGACTAATAAAAAATAGCCAATTGACAGAAAATCTTTGTTTCCTTCATTATTCTATCTGTTATCTCTATAAGCTCTGATCTCTTAGGATTACACAACTCTTATATTGACTACATGGATAGTAAAACTTGTAGGCTCAACTTAGGCTTTATCAAATTTCATTTTACTAAATAAAGACTTTAAAAATAACAGTGACAATTATTATTTATTATTAGATTATTTCATAAAAGAACATTATAACATACAAAACATAGACTGTCCTACCAGCATAGACAGACATTTAAATAAAATAAATTTAATTTTCAGAAATCTGCTTCATGTTTTGACTTTCATTTTCCTGTAGGCCAGTGAAAATTTTGGCATAGACATTCAATGTCCACAGCTCAGTCTTTGGAGTCTCTATCATTCTTTCCTTTCATTCTTGCATCATTTTATCTTCCAACAAAGTCAAAAGAGCTCCCACCACGTCCCAGGTATCATGGTAAGAACATTCACCTTTTGGGTTCCAGTACCACTGAAACAATCTGCTTCCAACAGGGGCTTTTGGAAAGCAATAGTTCTGTTGTAGTGAATCAAACTAGAAAATTATCAACAGTAAAAGTTAATGATTTTAATGGTTTTCACAAAGAAAGTATTAAGCCCGTAGCAATATCAGTTTGTTCAGTGTAAAAAAAAAAAAAAAAAAAAGTGACAATTTTTCAAAGTATGGTTTGTAGGTATGCAACTTTGCATCTGTGATAGCCACATAGCATTCTAGAAGAATGAAAGTAATAGAACCTTCCCTTAAGAGACTTAATTTTAAAAATCAATTATTGTTAGAGGCAATATCTTTACCCCGCACATTGAAAAAAAAAAAATTCAAGCAGTACGAAAGAGCATATGGTGAAAAGTCTCCCTCCTTCTTCTGAATCCCAGTTGCTCAAATCCTCTCCCCAGAGATAACTACGGCAACTATGGTTACCAGATTTTTCTGTATCTTTCCATAGATAGTCTATGATTATGCAAACACATATATCCCCCTTTTTTCTTTTTACAAAAAATGATAATATACTATATATACTGTTCTCTCTTTCACTTTTTAAAGTTAATAATTTATCTTAAGGTTGGTCCACATTAGCAACTACATTAGGGTGGTCTACCTCATTCTTTTTAACATCTGTGTTGTATTTCATTGTGTATCTATATGCAATTTATTTAACCAACTGCCTCTTAAGGTTTTACTTGGTCTTTTGCTATTTCAGACAACAATGCCGCCAGTATCCTGGTGCTCATCTACGTGTGGGGTGCATGTAGGGTGCTCTCCTGGAAGTACAGCTGCCAGGATCAAGGATGTGTACATTTTTAGTACTCTCCCTGCCTTGCAATAGCCATTTGGAGATTTTAAAAGATACTTCCTGTTCACCACCTTGCCATTTGGCTCTTCTCCAGACTGGCTGACACTAATCCCTGTATATCCCAGTGGTTCTTAACCAAGCCGCACATCACAATCATCACGGGGTTTTAAAGAGACCAGTGTCACCTTCTCAGAGATTCCGCTTTCACTGGTGACTATAGTATGTAGATGGGGGGGTATGGAGTCCAGTACCCCTGCTTGCTCCTTCTTAGCATATCCTTCAATTTGTCCCAGGAAGAAAGTAACCCCCTAACAGTAAAACAAAATGAACAAACAGAAAACACAACAAATAGTTCCTGGAGTCTGTTTGAAAAGTGTTGACTTATTTCTAAGAGGTCAATTCTTTAGAGGCTAAAACTATTTATATACACAGGGGCAGAAGAGGGTTCCTGCATCTTTCTCATTGCTCATAGCTCCCTCTTTCACTTCTTAACAGGTTCACCAGAGATGCTCCTGAACCCTTTACTCCTTTATTAAACATGGGTTGAAAAATCCATATTAGTTGAAGTTAAGAGCAAAATCAAGAATGAGGTGTAAGAGTCCATTCTGATCTAACTCCTTACCATATGGTTCTTACAGATCCTTGGTACTGCTTTAGTTTTTTGTTTTTTTTTTTTAATTTCACTCTATCTTGCCCCCCCCCCCCCCCCCGACCCCCCCCCCACCTTCTTTTTCTTACTTCTCTTTAAGGAAGTGTGTCACATCTTTAACCTAAATAGAAATTCATGAGGATCAGGTATGGCTGAGAGTCTCCAGTCTGAATAATTCCTTAACTTTGGTGTCTCGTAGGATGAAGGCGTCAAATAAATTTTTCTGTGTTCATTTTTGCACAGACCTAAGGTCACTGTACTTTGACAGTCGTTCATAGTCAGAAGCTCATTGGCTCCAGAGAAAAGCTGATGAAATACGTAACCTTTTGTTTTGACTGTTCACTCACAGATGCCGGAAGCTCCAGTTGGGTCGTCTTTATAAGGCTGTTTTATAACAATTAAGCTAGCTGTGGTAGGAAATTAGTTCCAGCATGTTTTATGGGCAGCTACAATTTTGGTTCGAAGGATGGAGCGCATAATCTCGGCAATTCCAAAGGGGAACTACTACAGATGAATTCCAACGTATTTCCTTCTCATGGCTCTTTGAGAACCCACTGACACCTCACATTTGCATGCTTACAACGATCATGGAGGGACTGGAAAGGGATGGGGATGTGAGCTGTTCTCTACTGGGAGCGGAATGAAGCACCCTTCATATGACAAGCCAATCCCATTCCATTAAATCACAAAGCTGTCTCTCCTCTGTGCATCCCTTACGAACGGCTGAAGGAAAATCGTGGAATTGCTAACACTCGCTGCAGCTGTCAGGAAATGATACTAATTAGTTTAATTTGCAATAACACAAGCACTTAACTCTCCAAATAATCCAAGTTAGTAAGTCAGTTTTTATATTATGACAATGACATGTTTAAGAGGTGAGGGAGCACTGCTTTTTTGACCTTTGACACACATTTCTGATAAAGGAGCACATCAAAGATGTTTTATTTTCCTTCTCAATTATTCTTTCATCTCTTTCCACGGAAATTATCTGATAAATGAGATGGGTTGGTAGCTGAGATTGAAGGACTGTATTTGTAACAAGACACCATTACTGTACCAGTGATGACACCTTTTAGTTCACAAAACCTCCTAGAATTCACCAGTTCCCATTTCATTCTACCCCCATTTTTTTCCTTTGCCTGTTTTTGGTGACTGTCAGCTCAGAAGAAGCTGAAATGGTAAGTTTCACTTTCCCCTTATTCCATTTCCCTTCTCTGTTTTCAGGCATCTTGGGTTCTCGGGCTGCTACTGTTTCCGCTCCTTCTCCTGACAAGCAGATGTTCAATGTTTCTTTCTACTTTCCCTTTTCCATTCATTCAGTACCAACATCTTTTCCACGAAGTTAAAGAGCAAAAAGCTCTTAAAAACATTCGCATACACATTAAATGGTCTTTGACTGTGGTCTCCTGGGGTCCCTCTGAGTTGGGAGCTTGCAGCTAGACATGCTTTTCTGTTTCTTCCAAGTCACTCTTTCATGTCCTGGTCATTTTTGTTCCACACCAGGCCAGGGGTTTCTGGCTGCCACAAAGCACATGAACAATTCCAGACCCTAATGGAATCTTTGTCTGATTAACCACTTAGAGCAGGTGTGTTGGTCTGATAGCAGGGATTCCTGCCATCAGGTCCTTAGGCTGAAAATGGCTTTATACAGAGGTTTGTTATGTTCATCAGTGTCTCTGTGTATGTATGTGTGTGTGTGTGTGTGTGTATACACACTTATATATTAGATTTCATTATAAATTTGACCTGGGTCTGTGGAGCCTGTTAAGACCTTAGAAAGAGAAGAAGTACTATAGTAAAATTTTTGTTACTATTAAAATGGGCAAACACTCGTTTGGTCTCTTGGAGAAATTTTATTCATAGCAACCCTTGTTTGAACTCAGATAGTGATATTTAAAAAGAAGGATTGAATTTGTGTTTCTCCTACCCCTCCCAATTGTGGTTCAGAGGTAGAAGTAAAATGTTATTTTCCTCTGGAAGATTTAATCATAGTCAATGCAAGTTGAATTTAAGATCAAACATCAAAAGGCTGTAGAATACGGCTCTGTCATGTCCACTTTTAAACTAATTACTGGGGAAACAAGTTTTACAGTTTCAAAAGTCTGTAACATGAAGTTCATTTATCTAAGTGATGCATAATATTGAAGTCAAATCTAAAAAATTTATTTCCCAAAACAAATCAGATACCCTTGAAATAGGGGATGGAGCACAATGTTGAGGGAAGGGCATTCAAATAGATGCTAAATAATTTTAGCATTTTCTCAATTTGGAAATTCTACCTCACTGGAGTATGTATCACTGAAGCCACCACAGTTAACATTCTGTCAATGTTTCCATCATAAATAAGCCTCAGTGTTGAAAGCTTTATAATTTGGTTGTAAAAATTTGCTTTCTACTAAAATTTGACAGGATACACAAGATCCAATTGTCCCAGAGAAAGATTGTTTTAAAAACATTTGGGAGGAATAAATAAAGAAAGATTAACATATTGTGAAATGAGAATCAGAAGTTTTATACCATATTTTTTTTAGTGGTCTAAACAATGACATATTTAGATAAATCTTGGCCCCAAAGTGAAATTTTGGAAAGAATTTACTTATACACTGGTAACTGCTGAATAAACAGATCTCCAGTTCTCCTCCCGACCACACCACCATCAATATCCAGGCATCTTAGGTGGTATCCACCAGTAGAGAGCCTGTGCAGAAAAAGCTGTGAAGTTCTTCTCTTCTCCTTCCTCTAACCTGATCTGGCATTCCATTGTTTATTCTTTTCTCAAAACATTGTAAATTATTAATGCCAAGGGCCTGGGGTGTTAATCATCACTAGGTGTTGAGGGTAACTCTCCTAAGTTTACTAGGTTTACTAAAATAAGTGGGGGAGAATTTTTAAAAACCCATCAATAGAACAACAACAAAAAAAACAGGTTGAGCAACAGGATTCCAGGAATGTAACCTGGGTTCTGCTGCTGGATGGCTGTGTGACTTCAGGCATGCCATTTAATCTCAGTGGAGAGACCTTGGTTTTCTCCACTGTAAAATGTGGGTGCTGACATTCCAGTTCTTTGTTCTTATGATCAGATTTTGTCATCTTAGGTGGGAAGGGCATTTTACCAAGACTCTGAGTTCCTACCTAACAGTGCAAATGCCTCCTGTTGAATTAACGGAGCCTGTGACTTCCAAAAAGAGAGGGCCTTTCTCTTATAGGACTTCCAAGCTTTATAGGGAATGCTTTGGGTTTAACAATAAGTATGGCTGTAATGACTGGGTATTAATAATGTCTGTGTAAACTGTGAATTTTAGTAAGCACTTTTGAATATGCAATCTTATTCTCACAAGGCACCTCAGATGTAGTGTCTCTATTTATGGATGGGAAAGTCAGGATCTGCCAACTGTAATGACATAGCCAATAGGGGAAATGGGAGGACATTCTGAGACTGAATTTGGTCCTCTTTCCACACTCTGCTCCCTAACATTAATTTCTCTGAAAATTTTCCTTTCAAATTAATAGGACTTAAGGTCTATGGGTCTCTACTCTATGTGTACACATGTTTGCCTATAAGCAGGTTCTTTTGTTTTTGTCCCATGCTTCTGATATATTCAAAGCCGTCAGCATGATGTCCCCCACCCGACCCCCCTGCACCTCAGCCTGTTGACATTCGTATCCTGGAATCAGTGTCCAACTGCAGCCTGCTTAACTCCAGCTGCCAGGAGGCTCTTTCTCTCTCTGGCTTATTCAGCCTCTTCAAAGAAGCCAAGAAATACAGAAGCTCTTAGATTCTTACAGCTAAATGAGCTCTTCTGACATTATTTAGGCTCAGGCTTTCAGTTTCCAGAAGAAATGAAAACTCCCAAAAACCTGAAAGTTCACCCAGTTGGCTGGTGGGAGTATAAGACCAGAAGCTGATTTCCAGTGCCAGACTCAGGGGGATTCCCAGGACTCCACAGCAGCCTCCCCATCTCACTTAACAAGCCAAACAGACCTTTAAATGAGGCCCACCTAGGGCCCTGAAGACAGGCAGGAGTGGCTGTGGTTTCTGAAGCTGTCTCTACTCCAGTCTTCACACATATGTATTCATCCCTCATAAGCAACCCTCTATTTGTCTTAATATTAGTCCCTTTCTTCTTTTCTAAGTTCTGTACTTTTCCCTGCTTCTTTCTATTCCACTCCCAACATACACATATACATGTGACATATGACCTCTTACCAACATTTGCAAGTATTACTTATCTCTTTAAGTTGGTACATATGTATTTCCCAATGCTCTAATCTCTAAAACATGAAAGAAAAGCAACCCTTAATTCAAAACAGCTGATCTAGGCTCTTTGTGCTCAGAACAAATGAACAAACTCTTTCTCATCCATAATACCCATATGACAAAAAGTTGAGTTACATGACTTGTTCAGTTTATAGTAGCACAGACAGGGCAGAGGGATAGGAAAGCACAGTAGGGAGAATGGAGACCAAAGAGCCATCTGCTGCTTTTCATGGTGAATGAAACAGCAGTACTACCTAGCATGCAAGATGGACTTCAATATTTCTGGTCAAATATTCAAGGTCTTGATTTTAGATAGAAACAACAACAACAAAAAGAACAATACATTCCCTTACCAGAAATATTCAGCAGTTTTGCATCATAAATCAGTTGTTTGGAACCAAAAAAAAAAAAAAACTAGCTATTATCCTCTCCAATTACAACAGCAACCACAATAGTGTAGTGAAACTGACATTTTGGTCTTCTCCGGGGGTGGGGCAAGGCCAGACCTGCTGGGAATGGTACCCACAGTGGACTACATTCTGGTTTTGCTTCTTTAATCCATTATTATTCAGAACCTGCTATAATCCAGATAACATCCCTGTTTTGGGGCTGTATCACTTGTCTTTGTGATTTCATCTGCACTTCAATAAACAGAATTCAAGGATTTGGAGGAATTAAAGAAGGTCATGGAACCAGTGAAGTAAATTGAAGAAAATAAGTGATGTGTTGATTGCATAGACTCATTCAGAATACAGGGCTATTCTGTAGCATGCATGCGACACATAGATGGAGGAATCTCAATGCCACCTTAACATCCTTGAGTCTCTGAGTGGCACTGCATTTACCAAGCTCTCTCTGGGAAGACACTATAATGAATAAGGTGAATTCTTGATGGGAGAGAGTTCTTTTATTGTCTTTTCTTTAAAATACAGACAATTCCCAGGACACTCACCAAAATGGAAACCCTGGTAACCAGTACCACATAGCATATACCCTGTAGGTCAGGAACTTGTAATAGAAAAATAAGGGGTAGCTTCTATTGGCTTGTGGACTGTGGTACAAGTGTACTCTGTGTCCTGTATTGTGGGAACTCAATATATCACACAGTTACTCTTGACCTGTACCCTAGGGGCTCTTTAATGGCAATACAGTAACTTAACTGGTCCACTTTCAAAGCAGAAGCCACTGTGCCTTTTAAGGCACACTGCAGAGATATCTATCTGTCACTCTTCCCTGTTCATGGAGAGCAGCTTTAAGGCTAAATGTGTTTGTTCAAAATGCACCCCCTTCCCAAGTTACAAGGGTTGCTCACTATAACCAGTAATTTAGAAACAATAAGAACACTTTTCAGTAGAATTATAATGCGGTTGTCTGATACCCAGAATGCCCCCTTGTCAAAGCTTCACTTATAATCAACATGAGAAATGCAGGGTGAGTTGGCAGTGGCCTTGGAGAAAGGGGCGGGTTGAAGGGTAGTTTGCACCACATCAGTGCCTGTCTGATGGAACTGGACTTTCTTCCCCCTTGAATACATCAATACAGAATTATCCCAATCTATGCTTCCCCCTCCCTAACATGGATTGCTGTCACCTTTCTTGGCACAAGAAATCAGGAACAGATGTGCTGGTCCTTGAACAAGAAAACAGAGATCATAGGGTACTTTGTAATATGCTCAAAACTTATCCTAGAGCTTATAGACAATTAAACTAAAGCATGCTGGGATTCAAGCTTCAACAGTGTCTAACACTGGAAATTCTGCCACTTGGTTTTAATAAGTAAACATTTTCAATGTCCCTTGAAATAATTTATAATAGTTAGATTTAGTCTATATCTCATATTACAATTTAAACAGAGTACCTGGTTATTTCAATGAAATATATATTAATATGAGACATAGGCACTCAAATTTTTATCTGTAGAGGTCTGAATGTTTGTAGGCTTTTAAAACTGTCTTTCACTGGAAGCATGAAGGACAACTCTGTTTAGATTGTAGGAGGCCAAATGCTGGGGAAGACGGGGAACTGAGAGCAAGTGTTAGGTTACTCTTGTACAACACCAGGGTTTATTCCCTCCTGGGTGGCTACATGTTGTTCTGGTCACTATAGCTCAAGAAATAAAACAGACTGCAAATTTACCTATACAGAGATATGGAAAATAATCCTGGATTTTAAGAGGGTTTTTTTGCTGAGCTTAGACTACAAAAATAGCACATTTCTCTATGAAAAGATGAAAACTGAAACAGTTAAATCTTGAAAAGTATCAATGCCCGTTTACCTAAACCTAGATTTCTAGATCTTTGGGAAGAATAGTTTCGGATCATGTAGAAAGTTCATGCTTTATAGTGGAATTAAAAAAGCCTGTTACTGCCAATATTTGAGCAGCCCGTTTATTCAGAGTTTAGAGGGGATCATGGATGTTAAGTTCTAATTGGGTGTGAGAGGATGCCTGGGAATGACTTTATTTTTCTTGATGTTATATCAGAACAATAGTCCCTGACACACCTATCACAAAGCAATAAGGATCTTACCTAGGATGGTATTCCTCATGTTCCTATGACCTCGAGGAAGAATCATATGATTGCACTGGGCTGTCAGACTAGGATCGTCTGGAAATCATAGGAGGTTTGGGGACTTTTTCTAGCAGAAATAGAAGCATCAATACAATTATTACAATTTTGTTTTGATGGCTATTACTTTTTCCCTTATAATAAGGAATGATGCCCAGATCTGACAGTAAGAACTTCTATATAAGAATTGGAGGGAAATGCATTTTAGCTAATGCATATGTGAATGCTAAAATAGAATAAAAGCTTTGGTATCCTTTTCTTTGTCAAAATCCCTGGAAGCCTGTAGGCCATTAATGCAAACTAAAAGTGACAAGGGTGGAAAGTACATTGTAAGGCATCTTCAAGAATAACATGAGCCTTGTCCTTTGAATGGCCTTTAGGGGTTTTGTCAAATTGGATACTAGGGCTGTCCTAAGTGGACTGAGAGATGGTAACTCTGAATGTCTCAGCTAGAGACTACTTTAACTCACTGCATTGGAGAAAAATGGGCTCTCCAAACAGTTCCTGGGCTTCTGGGAACTGGAAAAAGGGAACACACAGTTTTGCTGTGGCTTCCCTTTACCGAGGGCTTGTTGGTGTATGATGCACCACAACAGACTGCAGAGTTGGTCACTGTCACTATAGCTTCTCAGTGGCAGCTATTCGGGATCACATGCTGAGCCAGGAAAGGAAAAGTTTTTAATGCCTTAACTAGTTACTGAAAGAACCTTGTTCTGCTTCTCTCCCTGAAAGTAAGATGCTGTGTCTAACTTGCAGACTACAGGTGAGAAGGAACACGGCAACGTATTGGGAGCTGAGGAGGCTAGGTAAGGTGTCCCTCTACCCCTCACCCATCCCCCAGGAGCAGGAGAGTAGTATGATTCAAACCAGTGAGGCCAAAACAGTATTTTTTTTTTCTCCTTGATTTTGAACTTCATAATGTGATCATTTGGAGTCTATGTACTGCTACCCCAAGCCCAGGGTATTAAGGATTAAGGATTTTAATTTGTGAAGATGTTTTTAGTGGCTTTGAATGTCTCATTTTAGGAAAGTTGTAAAAGTTGAACTTAGTGGTACTAGGACTCTGGGGTCCCCCTGACCCGATTCACTTCACCATTCCAGTGGGCTGCCTTTCCTATTATGTGGCCTTGCAAACCAAGGCCACTTTTGACAATTGCTAGGAGAGAAGGGAGAAAATAGGCCATACCATAAAGAGATTTCCGCCCCCTAAATGTTAACTAAAAGTACCTTATCTCTGCTGCTGCCCTAACTACCTCACTAATTCTGGTACCAAAGTCATGCTGTTAAGGAAATAGCTGATTTAAACAAAGCAGGAGTATTTTTAGAACAATAAAAAAACCTATTCAGGATATCTAATTATGCAAACTGTGAACAAGAAGATGCTAGTCTTGCATTAGCTGAGACTTGACTCTTGTTATAATTTGCTCTTTTCTTGCAGCAGAAAGCAGTTCTTTTTTGTCACTTGACTGCCTTAGCGTGGCTTGGCGCTTTTGCCAGACTCTGCGCAGGTCACCGCAAAGTGTTTCTGTTGCTGCGGTGGACTGCAGGCGGGGAGCGTGGCGGGATAATGTATTGTAATGCAGATTACGGTGGTTTGCTGCTGCGTGATTCACAGATATGATTACATCTAATTTCAGAAATAAGTGGAACCGTCTGCTCCTTTGTGTGAGCTGAAAAGCCGTTCGACGGCATTCAAATGACTGCTGCCTCTGCACCTTGAAGAGGAGAAAAGAAACCCACCCAGTGTCACAACAGCTTTCCTCACTGAATCCCCCAAACCCAGCACCATACTGGCTTTCATGAGTTTTACCTGTTTTTCTTTCTTTCCTCCAAAAAACAGTTCGTTTCGGTGTTTGGGGGAGTGGGTGTATTTTGTTTTATTAAATTTTCTCATCTCTTCCTCTCCAAGTTCATTTCCCTCCCTGGCTCCCGTGGTTCGGTGTAACAATGCTTTTCTGGCTCTTTGAAGAAAACATTTCCATGTAAACCTGCGGTGACAAGTTCCTAAAGAATGACTTCCCATCTCGATATTGGGTAACTTTATGGGGCCTGTAGATAACGAGGGCCTTTGCAATTGTGGAATAATTAAATTTTAATTGTTAATCAGATCCATTTAGGTGGTCGGCTTTTATCGATTTGTAGGTTTTCCCTTAACCTTCCAGCTGCCTAGACTCCACTTCTAAGGGAGGTGGCTCCCCAAAGCAGGCGAATTGTGCACACACGCTCCTTCTCTTCTTTGACCACACACAGTTCTCTCCCCTTTATGAAATCAGCCTCCCCCAGTTTGAGTTCGCATCCCCTAATTATGTGCTTTCTCAAATGTTTGTTTTCCATTGCTCTAACTTTGGTTTTACATATCTCTCTAAAAAAGCCCACAGAAACAAGTTAACTATACTTTTCATTCCAAACAGAATTTAAACCTAGGTAACAAACCCTTTGGCAGGAAAACAGTGGGATTTCCCAATGAGCCACATGAACGCCGAGGATGCTGGAAGCCAGAAGTCACTTGGGATCTGCAGAGCACAGAGGTTAACAGGAGGGGACACCCAGCAAAGGTCCTCCAAGAAGCAATGTGCCATTCAACACTGGTGCTCAGCTTTGCTCAGTCCCTTCCTGAGACAAAAGCACTCACAGACTTTGTTCCTTTCTCATTTAATACTTAGAAAAATTCAAAGCCACGTATAAAAGATTAAGGATATGAAACCAGAGGAAAATGAAACACAGGCACCCATCTCAGCCTGCCTTCCCCCTTCTTAGCAGCTGGCCCAGGTCCCCAGGCTGGAGGTGTTATGGTGGCAGACCTTTATTTGATCCACAATATAGACAAATCTATGGAACAATGAGTTCTCAAAAGTGGAGCCACTGTGTGACACAATTTTCAGGTATAATCTTCAGAAATTATTTTGTATCTGGTCTTTAAGTTTTATTTGAGTGGCTATTTCATTTGGGTTCATAAGAGTATGAGATACTGTGGTTCATAGAAAATTTCACCATTTTCTTTAAAAGATGCAGTTGTTCATGCCGTCTACTCTGAAATCATGTGATGAGTGGGTTGTTTCTACAACTGTTTTTACCCATCTTCACTGCAAAAAACAAAAGGACTGAGGCTGGCAAGCTGCAGCCAGAACCCTGGATGAGTCATCATGGGAGATTTCTTTCCCAGCACAGTGATTCCAGCAAACATGGAGGGCACCCTGAATATCCAAGGTGGATATTGGTGGAAGGCACCAGTTCCCTCTCACCTCCCCCGCAACACCATGGTCTCTCTACTGTCTGAAGAGCATAATTATCCCACTGATGTGATACTTGAGATGGGAGGAGAGGGTCATTAGGAACCAAACTTTTCAAAGAACTGAGGATTTGGTTCCCTTATATTTAAAAAACTGATTATAATATTTAAGCATCTGTTCTTCTCGTTCTAAGTATTAGCAATGTACATCAGAGGAAAACACTGCAGCCTAGGAGCATTCGAAGAAGGGCATAGCTCCCCCAAAATACCTTTCCCCACCTTTACTGTTCTGTCTACCTAGTTGAAGGCACATAAAGTTAGGAGAAAGGCAATAATGGAGGTAGGGAATCACTTCCTATATTGCAAATCTTTAATTCCAGTTTTGAAAAACCATAAGCTAAACCCTTTCTGAAGACACATAAGGAAAAAGGCATTCTCTGCCAGTGCAATTCTGTAGCTTTACTGTGGTGCACGGCTGTGGTCAAGAGGATAAATGGGTCAAGAGTTCAGATCCACAGAAAAGTAAGTGCTTTGGAAGCTAAGAAATGCAGGTTCCTCCTAACACAGGTCACCCAGGGGAAGACTGCAAAATGGAAGATTAGCCTGTTGTCCTGCATAGCGATGAAAATTGAAAGCTTCTCTAAATGTTGAAAAATATGTACAATTTTAAGCTCCTGGACAGTTAGACCCAGTGCATACAGCTTGAGTTTAAAAGCAGAAAGGACAAGGTGATTCTAGCAGGACAGGGCACTACAAAGTCCATGGCAACCCTCAGAGGTGGATAACAGAATTATTAGGGTGGTATACTTTGTCCCTGATAAGAAAATTGCCCAAGTTATAGAGAACTTTCTTCACGGAAAATTTAAGAGCAAGAGGATGGACCGGGTGTCATGGTCTGGTTCCTTACTGTAGATGGTGATAGCCTTCTCAGTGGCCAGGGCTATGCCTGCCTGGGTAAGAACTCACTGGAGTAGAGAGAACGCTTGCCAATTTGCACACAGCAGAGTAATGGTTCAAACCTTCATGAAGACTTGCATGTGTGCACAACATTGCTAACTGGTCTATAGATGCCTCCTGAATTGACATTTTGCCTCTTCCTGTGCCTGGTTCAGACCACATGCCAGTGTTACTTAGGGAAAAAGATGATGATTCCCTGTCACTGTTTTTGAGTAATGAATGGGCAATTACCAAACTCTTCTGGAAATTCCTGTCTTTTCAGAGCCCTAATGGAGCATTTGATTCCGAGTATTGGGAACGTAAATAGCAGTGAAGGCGCCCACATATTTCAAAGGCTGTAGAAATTACATTGCACAAGTTAAACCACCGGAAGTTAGATGGCTTTCTTAAAAGATCCTGCTGGGATATTTTTCATCGCTTTTTCAATATTCTTTTTCCTTTCTGTCATTTAAATAGATCCTTGGAAACTTGAAACTTAAATCTGTTTCCTTCCCCAAAGTTCTCCTTCCAGCACGCATGCACGCGTGTGTGTGCACACACACGCACACATAACGGCTTTGTTATTTTAGGATCACTCATGGACTGGTGGCACTGATTTTTTTTAATCAAAAAAACACATGAAAGCCTTCTCTCCACATATTTTCCCCACACACACTGCATCTCACAATGGTAAATTAAAGCCACGTAGGCAAAAAAGAGAGAGAGACATCCCCATTGGCCACATAGAAGCATGGATGATGGTCACAGGTCTATTTCCAAATAAGTATCCATCACCATTCTTTCTTTCTCTCTCTTTCTTTCATTTTTCTCTTTCTTTCTTCTTTTTTTGTTTTTTTTTTTTTTTTTCGGGTTTTTTTTTTTTTGGTATTTCTTTAAAGATTTAATTGTGTAAGGCAACATATCAAAAATAATTTTGTCAGGTACAAGCTTTATGCAATGTTTACAGCTAGAGCTCAGAGCACAACCAACCTTCGCACTCTTTACATAAGAAGCCCAGCAACTAAATCTGATTTTCATAATGGCTTGGATTCACATACATTGTTGGTAAAAGGCTATGAAAATATGCTTTGTATTAGCTCTGCTAACTTTATATTCAATTTTTCTTTTAAAACTTTAATTGTATTTCCCATTGTTTCTATTGCATTCTTATAACACAATTTGTGTTCCCTCTGGTAGCTAAAATTACACCTGTAACTGTCCAAAACTATTAGTAAAGTCGGCTTAGCCCATGGGATAAAGTATCTGTCTTGTATTTCAGACAGATTGTGTTCCAACACCATTGTGGTCAGATTTTTATTAAAAATTCTTCATATTTCTTTTCTCTCGGTGCCAAACAGGTCGCTACATTTTCAACACTTAATCATCTTCATCATCTAAAAATATTTCCACATTAAACGAAAATATTTAAACTTCTTTCTGATGCAGCAAAACTCAGAACACTGTATGAAGTCTGGTTCTCATAAAGTTCTGCAGAAGGGCAGTGTGGGTATAGAAGTGACTCTTGTGAATAATTGTCAAGGTCAGCTCTGGAAGAAAGGCAATAGTTAGGGATGGAATGGTTCTTGCTCTGAGATTTCAGATGAGTTACTTCAGCAGGTATGTTTGTTAATAGGATCCAATTGGGAAAACAGAAACTTCTCTGAATATATAAAACAAAGAAAGCTAGCAAAGGAAGTGAGTTCTACCAGTGCTGGAAGAGAGCAAGAAGCCACCAAGGGATACCTAGGAAACCCAGAGCTTAGAAATAACCATGGATTACAAGGACAGAGGTGGAGGTGAAGCTGAAGCCGGAAGACAAAGAAAGAGAGGACAGCATGACCCTTGGACCAAGACCAAAAAGGCCCCCACTCCACCTAGGTGTGTACTCAAGGCTTCCCAGCCTTTTGTGGTCCTCTTCCTGATGAGCATCTACCTTGGAGAAATTCTTGAGGCTACAGGGTGTGACTGTGGCCTCAGGGCCTCTCTATTCCCCCTAGCCAAACCAGCACTCCATCTCATCAACCTGAGCCACTCCCAGGAACTGCACAGGGTTTCTTTCCTGAAGTGACCCTACCTCCAGTATGCACTCCAGGAGGCCAAAGAGCCTGGGATGGCCAGGGCAGATGCTTAAAGTGAAGGGGACAGAGCTTGGACACATGGAAAGGAATGTTTATATGTCTATGTATTTGAAAGATCACAAAAAGCAGGTGGGTGGGAGACCTAGGGCTAGGCCCATGCAGAGGCCAGGTTTGGGTCAGAGGCTGGGGTCAGAGGCTGGGGTCAGGGACCAGGGCCATCTCTTCTTATTCCACTATGTCTAGGTGTGAAATGTTTATAGAGGCCAGGAATTCTAATGGGAGTTAGGTTTCAAAGTTGATGTGAAGGTCCAGTTGATGAGGTAGAAGAAGAGAATATTTTATTTATCAGTTGGTTAGCTTGCTTTATATATCCTAAAGATTTGGACTTGCATGATAATAAGGGCCTCCATTTGACCTTTTATCTTGAACTCTGTAAATGATAAGAGGTGAACCCAGGGAGGGGAGAAAGACCTTTGGCCTTTCCTTTCCTCTCACTTTCAACCTCCCGCCAGTATCTGTCATGGTTGAGCCTGGTGATGCAGGGTCCATCTGATCCAGGACAGGACAGGGAAAGGTGAGAAAAGGGCACAAGAGCAAGCAGATCAGGGCTGGGACACCCACCTGGCAAGGGCTCAGGTGCTCTGATTTCCCCAGGCTACAGTTGGCAACCTGTGTGCTAAAGCTACCTTTAAACTTGTGTCCCATGGGGGCTCCTTCCTTTTCCAGCTTTCTCTCTTCCTTCTCCCTTCCCAAACTCCTTTAAAAGCAAAAATCCCTGAGAGGGTGGGAGATTACACCTCTAGTGCTTTAAACATGAATGAATCTGTTAGATGTTTTTTCAATCTGGGAAACCCAGGGCAGCTTGGGGTAACAGGCTCTCCAGGAACAGGTAGGAGAGAGGACAATGACCATCTGGTGACCTTCCACAAACATCATTTTGTAAAAACACATGAAACTGTGAGAAACAAATGATCAATGTCAGTATTATCAGCTCTGGGGTACGACTGGTACAATAGTTAAGAGAAAGACAAACTTAAACTTTAGTCTGAGTTTTGGTACACCTGTGTGGGCAAATGTATTTAAGATCTCTGTGCCTCAGTTTTCTCATTTGTTAAACAAGGATGATAAGAATACTAATCCCTTTGTTAATTGAGGTATGAAAAGGGCTTAGCATAGTGCCTGCCCAACAACAGCAATTGCTCAATTAATACCAGCTCTTAAGATTATGGGTAGGCTGCATAATGACCTCCCCAAAAAATGTCTGTGTCCTAAACCCCAGAACCTATGAATTTGTTACTTTATATGGAAAAAGAGACTTTGCTGATGTAATTAAGTTAAGGTTCTTGAGGTGGGAAGATCATCTCAGATTATCCAGGGGGTCCAATGGTCTACATGGGTTACATAAGAGGGAGGCAGGAAGATCAGAATCAGAAGTAGCAGATTGGATACAGAAGCAAAGGTAGGGGATGCTACAAGGAAGGGGCACAAACCAAGGAATACAGGTAGCCTCTAGATGCTAAGACAAGGAAACAATCTCCCCAGAAGCTTCCAGAAGGAGAAGAGCCCTGCTGACATCTTAACTTTCAGAGAAGTTATAATCCATGTATGCATGTCAAAATAGACTCTACTGTCATGTATGTCTCAAAAGAACAAATAAAAAAAAAAGATGAAAAGTCAGAAACTTCTCAGATAAGACTTCTGATCTGTAGAACCACAAACAAATGAATTTGCACTGTTTAAAGCAACTAAGTGTGTGCAGCTTATATTTACTTCTACCTCACTAGCCTCCATGATGAGAATTTAATGATTTATGGTTGACTCTTGGGTCTGATTTTGCCACTTATTAGCTGTATAATATTGGGAAAAGTAACCTAATTTCCCTCATTTATAAGACGTAAATGGCCAAAAAACATATGTAGTCATGAAAATTCAATTAAAACAAGACTTCCCTGTCCCAGCCCATTCAGTTGGCAAAAACACAAATGACTGAAAACATTTAATGCTGATAAAGATGTGGAGAAATGGACACTTTTGAACATTATCAGAACTGTGAATTGATGCAACTTCCTGGGAAAATAATTTGGAAACACCTAGATCTTTGAAATATTCAGTCTTTCCACTCCTTACCCTTGCACTGTGCCTACACTACACCACTGAAATAACTCCTTTGTAAATAAACTCTTCTTTATCCTAATTTGAGTCTGCCACCCGTTTCCTGTTAGGACACTGACTGCATCAGCCCACAGAGCCCTTGGCCACATTACAGGGTCTCAGTACATCATGAAACTTTCCCACCTTCCCCTGAAGGGATGAGTTGCAAGTTGAACGCCTGAGTATCTTCAAGCAACAGAACAGTTTGATCAGATTTGTCCTTTGGAAAGAGGGATCTGATGGCATGTAAAAAGAACTTCCAGGTGGAAGGAAGGGAGAGGGACTTAGCCATGGGGCCCTGATCTGCAGCTCCTCCTGGTGCTCTCCTAGGACAAGTTGGGTGACTGGTTATGGTTGGAGCAGGAATCAGGGGTATCTTCTCTTCTCTAGCTTAAGGTATATGATCACACCCTTAGCTAAAAATGGAAAGTTGGAGGAGCAGGGTCGGGGAAAAGGAGAGGCAGGAGATCGGAAAAAGCAGATACAGTTTCAATTCTCTCACTTTGGATTCCTTTGTGAGAATAGAAAAAGGGGAGGGAGGGTTGGGGAAGAAAACAGACAACAGCAAATACAAGGCATTGCTGTAGGAAGAGCAAAGAGAAGGAAGAGGGCGTAGCCTGCTGTCCTTTCATGGGAATGCAAAGGATGATTCAACTACACAGTCAGCCTAATCCTCTCCTGAGAAGATTCGACTACATACTGAACATTTCCACTAGGATGTCTCAAAGGACTCATGAGCTCAAAATATCCCACTCTGAACTCATCACATATCCCCAAACCTGGTTTACCATCTGTGTCCCCAACTTGGTCAATAGCACCAATGCCTATCCTGCTACCCAGACCAGAAACACAGGGGCTGTTTTAGACAACCCATCTACCCTGACCCCATATCCAGTCAATAACTAAGTCATCTCATTTCAGCACTTCCTAGATGTGTGATCTTGCAGGCATGATCTCCTCCCTAACCTGAGGACAAGAATGGCACCTAGCTTGAAGATTTGTTCTGAGATGATTGGCCCATATTGCATGCTCAGGCGGTCAGCTCTTAGAAGCCCAACTGCATTGCACACCACCCTCCTTCCTCCTGCATGAGCTATACCAAACTCCCAATTGGTCCCTTTGTATATGGTTTGTTTCATGATTATGTCCACTGCTTCTTCCAAACTCTTTTATTCTTCATTGGGAGCTTGCATGGTTCTAATGTCTTAGATGAAAGACTTTGTTAGATGGTTCCTTCTTTCCTTCTTAGAACATATTAGACCCTTAATAAATAATTATTGGTGGAATGAATGAATAGTATTATCACATTTGTAGCAATTCCTTTTTTTTCATAGTTTCTTCAATGGGCACAATGTATATATGAAGGTTACTTCATTCACTGTTGAATCCTAGCATTCAGTGGGGAGAATAATGGCACATAGTAGGAGTTCAACAAATATGTGTGGAAGGAATATATTCACCATCCTAGGCAAGCACTGACTTTCCAAAATCCACCTATACACTCAAAGGCATGCATCATGAATCCCGAAATACTACACATCTTGGCAACTTATAATACACTTTTTTTTTTTAAATGTCATGGTCCTTTCCAAGTTTCCTACTCCCCTAATACCTATCTATTCATGTATCTTACGTGTTGGATAATTTTAAACTCTGGATTTTGTTTACTTTATGTTGTGTAGCAAAATGGTTTTTGGTGAACTTAAAACCTTCTCCCTGATCCTGCTAACTTAGTAGATCAAATCAGGTTTTTAAAGATTCAGAAAGTTACAAGTTAAAAGCAAGCCATCAGGTCGATCATTTTAATATATAGTTTCAAGTAAAGAAAAACATTCTAATTATTCCTTTGCCTTTCAATCACTTTCTCTTATTGTTATTAGGGAAACTGTTTTCTGAGTGAAAACCACATTCATTCTTGCAGACAGCATGAACACTTTTATTAAATCATATTAAAACACTGATAAATTGCAATCCAAACCTTCATTATTTAAGGTTTAGTTTATGCTCTATACTTTAGGAAGAGAGTCAAAAACAAAAACAAAACAAAACAAAAAACAGGTCACTGTTAGCTAAAACAGCACCAAAACCAACAAAACATCTGCAGCATACTTTCTGGGTTAATGTTTGTTAAATGCAATAAAATAAACATTAGTTTTTGAAAGAATGATGATTTAGCAAATATAGGAATTCACCAAAATTTGGATTCATTCTATCTAAAAAGGAGGAGAATGGAATTATTAATTGAGGTTTTTCACTAAGAACCGAAACAGAAAGATTTACTGACTTGAACCTCAGGTAAACAGAACACTTGGTTTCACTTTTACTCCATTTATCTTGGTGAGCTGTGCTTTTCTTACATTTTTTCTGTTACTTAAGTGACATCTTAATGACCAAATGCTTTTGATTTCCTCTAAGATACCTTTCACTGAAGAAGCACTGGATACATACAGAATAAATAAATGAATGAACAAGTAAATGGGTGTATTAAACTGGGTCTGGCTCCTTTAATAAAACCTTTGACTCAACCCAGTTCTATAAATTTCAAAAATGACAGTGAAGGTGACACTAGGTGACACCAAAACATGATGTTTAGGAGACTGATAGGGAAATAACTCAAAACCCTGAAAATAAAGCTGTTAAATATTACAAGCACAGCCATGCCTTGCTAAACTCATTTTTTAGGACAGAAAAGCAGATTGTGGAATTATTCACGCCAAAGTAATCCTTGCTTAATTTAATCATCGAACTAGGTTTCCTAATATGGATATTTTCTTAGACTTCAATTTGTTACATAGCTAACTTATTTTCTAATAGACTATGTTGGTAATAAGAAAATGAATTACATGCTCTTGGCAGAGAGATGACAAGTTAGATCTGAATTTATCCCACACAAACTTGGTACCCCCTTTTAAATTCAATAAGCTTGGGATCCCTCTACAATATATCAGATCTGGATGCCAATTATAAACAGATGGCAAGCCTCCGCACCCCCTGCACTGCAGACAGAGAAGGCCACAGCGTACTTCTATCAGGAACTGTCCAGGACGTTATCAGGAAGGACACATAGTCCAGCTAATTTTGAATAAGAATCATTCAGTTTCCAATTTGGGGACTTTTCTCAATGCATTGATCCAGTTGGCTTACCAGAAACAGAACCTAATACTAGAGTAAATTTAACCCTCCACCCAGGAGGGGCAGTGACACACATCAGGAGCCAACATGCTGTACCAGGACCCTGAATGATGAAATAGGAAAACAGTGAAATGAGGTGCCTGATCCTTGAAAGACCACAGGTCTTCCATTATCCACTGTCTCCAAACACAAGCCAGGAGAAATTGAAACACAAGAAAAGCAACAGTCACTGTTTCACTAACTCTCTGGTCCCAGCAGGGAAGCTACCAAAAATAATGCAGCCTGTCTCTGATAGGAGACCTAACTATTAAGAGCACTAGAAGATCGCCGCCCTTCGCACTGGCTGCAGATCGCTAGCCTCACTTGTCAAACATGAGTTCCTTTTTGACACAGATTTCTTAAATTTCCGCTGACTTGGCAATCCGCAGCCACTTCTCACAAGCTCTGTAATATCTTAAAGACTTCACAGCTAAGCAGTTAGAAAGGATTTGGGGTTTAATTCAGCTCACTGACCTGTTTAAGAGAATAACGGAAATAAAACAATTTTCAGCTAGAGGCCCGAGAAGGCCTCTCTCCTTCTGAAAGCCTCTTTGTATCAATGCCATGAATCAAATGGTTTGTCTAAGTGGTTATTCTGTGCCACCAGTGAAGGCGCAGCAATGTGGCAGTGAATCACATTTAATAACTTGTGGTTAGCTGTCATGAACACTTAATTTGATGTTGAACACAAACCCTGCAGGGGCAGGAGGGGGCTGGGGAGGAGAGAGGTGGGTTTGCAGTGAGGGGCAGAGAAAGTTAAGATCTGCTTGAGGTTGGCCAGCATTTTCTCCCTTGAATTCATGTGAGATTCTCTCTGCAGTTGTTTCTGTTGCTTCTTGGCAAGCAAGAGGCAGAAGAGTATTTGTTTTCTTGGCATTTGCTGTCCCTTTCAAGTTTTCCCGGGGTCTATTCACCCCCATAACCGAGGTTCACCCAGTGCTGCGAGAACATTGCAGTCTTTTGCAGAGTGCTAGCAGAGGCCTGTCAGGCTGGCTAGAAGAATTCAAAGCGTCCAGGGAACCCACAAAAGATTTCTTGCAGCTTTTTAGCTGTCTGGCAGGCAGTAGAAACCCCTCTTGTGTCAACTGCTAAACACTGCTGTCCCTGTGTCCTGGATGGAATGCGTCAAAACTCGGAAGACCACAGCTTCACATGTCGGCCATGTGTGCTGGCGGCAGCGGGCTCCAGCCGCTTCAGACGTTTTAATTTGTCACTCGGGAAAGCAGATGTGTCAGGGAGTTGGAGAACTTGGGAGGTGACCACAGCGAACTCCCTGAGGGGCCTACCCCACAGGGACCTCTGATGAGCCTCCTCCAGGACAGGCCCAGAGTGGCAGGGCGGAGGGAGCTGCATCAGAACAGAGGTTGGCTCCCACCCGCAGCTGGAAGCCTGGACACCAGGGCTGTTTCCCTGTGTCCCAGCAGGATGGTGGATGGTGACAGGCTGGACTGCTCCATCACCATCACAGGCTGTGTGATCCAAGCCCAGTATTGCACAGTGGACATCTCCAAAAGCACTTTACAAACATTATCTTATTAATCCTCAGTCCTCTTTCAATGGTAGAGTTCAACACCTAGTCTCAAGGGATTTCTCTAAATTGGTGTGAGAATCTTTTAAGCATCCTGCAAATTCTACTTTGCAGGGCCATGAGCCTGAGGAATATATTTTGATTGGTTCAATTTGGTCTAGGCTCCAGACATCTGCTTCTGAGGAAAATGGAATTTGACATTAAAAAGAAAAAAAAGCACTAGTCCTGTTTTTAAAGTATAAAGGAGGAGTAAGTGTGTTTTCAGGTAGTATCCATGAATTTTATAACATGTTCTAATATATTCAAATAAACACTAATTAAGTTGTAACACCTCTGAAAGCAATAAGCACTTCCTCCAAGACCCAAGAACTCGCAGTAAGACCCTCTTACTCCCCACAGACACCTTGCCCTCTGGGCTCCCACCTCTACCACAGGCACCAAGTACACGGCCTACCTCAGTAACTGGCAAATAAATGTCTTGTACCAAAATCTTACAAACTCTACTGATAAGATGAATGTGAAAGATAAAAACTCCCATGCTACATATTTTTAATTATAATTTACTTGTACCAAAAACAGAGAAAAAAAATGTTTACATTAAAAAAAATCAAAATCCATGGGATAAAAGTAACAAACCTATGACTTCCCAATAAAACACACCCAAAACATTTCATTGTCCATGAAATAAATACACACACACATACTTGAAAGTTTTGGACTCTAAAATGTAACAGGTACATTGAAATCAGAATTATGGTACCAATTCCTATGAAGCAAATCATCCCCACAGTAAAATTAATAAAAAAAAAAAAACTTGGACAAGAAAAATCAACATTGAAAGTCATAATTGCTAAGTGTTCACTTGAGAAAGGGCACTGAAGTAATATTAAAAATAACAGACTCTAAAACTGGAAGTCTTAAATCTGTGTATTCTTTAAAGTATTTAAATGTTAAATTATTAAATAGCTATTATATTATGAGGAAACTGAGGCACAGGGAGTTTAGCAACGTACATGAAACTCTGTTAGCTGGCTAGTTGAGAACAGACAAAGGTCAGAATTTAACTATACATCTGCAAATTCCTCCTTTGTTGCTCTTCTCCGGCAATGCTGTTTGGAATGGTAATTATATATGACAATTTTACAGGGCAGAAACTGAGGCAAATACAGGTAAAAAAAAATCACTTAGCAAATTGATAGCAGAAAGTAAGAGGAGTCTGAATGGCAAAACTGTTCCACAAAAAACAATATTCCTTATTTTAAGAAGTGATTTTCTTAAACCATTTAAATTCTCAGAACATTATGGGTAGACCGAAAATATGCAGATAAACACATTAAAATATTTTAAAACTATTTCCTTCTTTACTTACTTTCCAAGACCTGAACCCAGATTTGTGCTTCTCTTGAAAGAATCCCCAAGCTCTCTTTTGCAAGCTGTAGAACTAGGCCTGCATCCGGCCAGTGATGAGAAATCGAAGACGCAACAGAAAGTACACGGGCTCAACTTCAGTCTTCAGGATTTGACCTCAGCAAGGAGGCAGCCAGTCCAGGCTCCTGTTCACAGCCATAATCTCTCCACCAATACATGAAATTTATTAGTTTGGGAGCTGTTAATTTGACACTTGCCTTCTTAGAGTTTACCTAAAAACGATGTGGGGGAGGGGCTGGAAGAATTGCGCACTCAGATGTAAAGGGTTCGGACTAGGATGGCTAAAATCATGTCACTTATAACATTTCAGTCAACAGGCTTGCTGCATGCCACATCTTCATAGAAATCCTATTATCAAAGCCACCAGACACTATATTTGCTTCCTAATTATAGACCCTGAGCTAACAGTTACTTTTTCTTCCCTATAATAACAACAACACTTTGTATTTATCTAGCGCCTTTCTTCCAAGAAGCTCAAAATGCTTTGCAGACATTAACTCATGAATCCCGGGCCTCTGGAGAGTGGATCGGTGATGTCTTTTGGTTCCTACTCTTTGGAGAAAACAAGGTACAGAGCAGCCAAAGACTTAAAGACAGATGTGGTAAGGGGTTAAACTCCTGGGCCTTGAAGCTGACAAGCAAAGTGTTGGCCATCTTTTACTCCATTCTACCCCATTCAGAAGGCTGAGCCAGGTGATTTCCAAGCAAGGGGAATAACTATTGGATGTTTGTGTCAGAACATCTTTAGTAGCAGCATGGAGGATGGCTGGGGGAGAACCCTGGAGTGGGACAGGTCAGGTTGGAGACTGTGCAGTCCTTCAGAAAAGAGTTAATAAGAGATGAAGGACAATGGGGCAACGTGAGAGAAGAAGGCCCTCAGTTGACAATTTTTAGTAGGTGGAATCAGCAAGATTATGTGACTGACTAAATTCAGGGTGAGGAAGAAAAAGGGTTGAGGAATATCATAGGGATTCTAACTTCAATGAATGGTGTCCTTAACCAAAGCTAGAAAACTCAAAAAGGCAGAAACTACCCCAAGGAGGGATTTCTGGAATTGGAAGGTACAGGCTTGCAATTTTTTCCAATGTTTCTTAATGGCCTGGGATCATAAGAAAAAAGAAAGCTGAATTATTCCAAAGGCTGAAGGTGCTAGGTTGGGAGTAAGAGAAGAACTGAGAAGTATGCTGGAGTTTGTGGAATGCCATTCTGCTCACTGGGTCCAACCAGGAAGAGGGAGACTTGTTATGGAGTAGACAAGGGCTGAGGCATTGGAAATAGAAGAGCAGTTTGGTAGATATGGAACGGGAAAGGCCAGAGCACAGAAGATTGTCCTCATCATGTAGGTCATTGAAGAAAATGATGAATTTAAGTTCCTTAGCATGTTTACCTCATCTTATTAATTGATACAAGTGTCAATCAAACTTTACAATCACCCAGGTAACATTTCCTCATCTTGTTCACAAGCAATCATATACGCCTTTATCAAACACCTGAGTTACAACTACTCACTATGTCAAGAATAGTCTATTCAATATCCCAACAAAAATGAAAGATTCTTTATCATAAAGGTTCCCTGTGATCATATATTAGTACCTAGTAATCACTGTATTCTTTTCTAAGTCTTTGTCTCTTTGATTACCCATGCTTGAAGCAATTAATTTTCAAATTTACCATTCTACATTTTTCCCTTCTTTGAAAATCAAGGAAACATTTTTAAAAATTTATTTATTCTTTTTAGATATACATGATAGTAGAGTGTATTTTGACATATTACTCAGGCATAGAGTATAACTTATTCTAACTAGGATCCCATTCTTGTGGTTGTACATGATGTGGAGTTACACTGGTTATGTTTTCATATATGAACATAGGAAAGGTATGTCTGACTTATTCTACTGTCTTTGCTATTCCCATCCCTCTCCCTTCCCTTTATTCCCCTTTGTCTAATCCAAAGAACTTGTATTCTTCACCCCTCCCTTCTTGTGTGTTAGCATCGCATATCAGAGAGAACGTTCAGTCTTCAGTTTTTTGGGATTGGCTTATTTCACTTAGCATGATAGTCTCCAGTTCCATCCATTTACTGGCAAGTGCCCTAATTTCTTTCTTCTTTAAGTCTGAGTAATATTTCAAGGAAACATTTTCCAACTTCATTCTCCAAGCAATTTCCTCCTGTTTCCTAATTTCTCAAAGATCTACAATTGTTTCTGGGATCACATCATGAAATGAAGTTCTGGGTTGTGATTTGCCTAGAACTGGAGATATGAATATACCAAAAGTGGTACACTCTTCTCTCAGTAGTACATTTTTACCCTGTTTTCTTAATCAAGCTTGCTCTACCCTTTCCAGTTGAATGAGATTCTTTTCCTTGATGGAGTAGACTGAGTCAACAAAGAAGTTGAAGAGTCAAGCTTCCTAAAGGTCAATTTTTCACATTCTAAAATCTCCTAGCTTATCTTTGCTGCTTTTTCTTTTGGAAACATAACTTGAATATCATTTGTTGTTTGTAAGCCTCAGTTTCTTAAGTATTGCAGATTTCCTGGATTGCTTATTTTACTATTACTTAAATTCTTACTACTCTATTGTGTATATCATTGGGATATATTTATATATTTTATGTATCTTAGGATGGGTTTCCCAAAACCAGATCCTGAGGGAAGAATGTGAATGCAAGGGATTTACTATGGAAGTAGGCCCAGGAAAACCCAGTAAGGGAATGAGGAAAGGAGAAGAAAACAAGCAAAGATGAGATTCAAGCAAAGGTCCAACCTGATCCTGACCCTACAGGAGACCTAAGTGTAAATAATACTTCAGCTGAAGCAAGAGAACTGGACTTTCATAATCCTGTACCAGTCAATTAGTGATAGGGGTTGTGGGGCAGGGAGTGGGGGTAAAAGGTGTGTTTGTGAGGATATAAACTTCTAGGTCCTCTGGCCCTCAATGTGTTTGTATGTGTGCATGCATGTGACTGTGTGTGGACATGCACAGGTCCAGTAGCCTATGAGCAGTCTTCTGAACGTAGTTTCAGGTACTAGGTGGAAGAGGCAAAGGCAAAGGAAACAGAAAAAGAAATCTGGGAGATTTGTTTGAATATTGTGTTGAATATTAACAGTGTTCATCTACTGTCAATATGTGACAATATTCATAGCTATATTTATAAGACACATATTCTATTTTTATCTTTTTCTTATATTTCTTTTTAAAATCTGAGCCTATCGAAGACTTCTTTGTACCATCAGACTCACACACACGTTCATGTTTACTCTCAAAGTCCTTCCTACCTCCAGACAGGCCTCCAATCTGTCTACTTCTTTGTATTTGCATGGCCTCCTAGGAGTCATCACCACCTCTTGCTTATATCATCTTAGAAGCTTTCTGACTCTTCTCCAGACTTACACCTTCATCCTGAGCCTCTTGTCTCCTTGTTTACTGGGCTTCTGCCACACATTACCATATTCCTGTTCTTCCTCCTGAACCTCAGCAACTTCCTCCCTGGTGTCTCTTTGTCCCTTCGACTCCACTCAACTATCTCCTGTTGATCCTTCAGGTCAATGTCTTTCACTAACCTAGGTAAAATTGGTCCCATCCCGTTGTTCCCTCTTACGACATGCCAGCACAATAGGGAGGAAGCTATAGCAAGGCTGCTGTTGCCTAGACAGTTCATAATTGAATATTCATGTCTTAATTTCTTAGTATCTGTCTCCCCCAATAGATCATAAAATTTATAAGGGAAAGGAACACATTATTATATTCTTTGATGTGTAGCTAATAATAGTTGTTGAATAAGTAAGTTCCTCTTTTTAAATTGTCTTGAAGTCTGAGATCCTACATCAAGTACACAGATCTGCATTGCAAAAACCAGCTTCCACTTATAAAATGACCATTACAGTGTGAAGACAAGCTACAAGAAGTCTACATTTGGTTGCAGGTCTGGCCAGTATCCTTGTCCCACTCGGGGAGATTTTTGCTGCCACAAGTTCTTCAGACTTCAATACCACCCAAAAGAGCAATTGCAAAGAACCAGGGGCAGCAAACATTTTTACTACAAAGGTCCAAGCAATGAATACTTTAGGCTAGCTGAGCCATATAATCTCTATCACAGGTACTCATTTCTGCTGTCCAAGCATGAGAAGAGACATAGAC
Source organism: Glaucomys volans (assembly GCA_020662805.1). Taxonomy (NCBI): domain Eukaryota; kingdom Metazoa; phylum Chordata; class Mammalia; order Rodentia; family Sciuridae; genus Glaucomys; species Glaucomys volans. Next base: position 108,350 of record JAJEJO010000122.1, on the reverse strand, counting down.
AATTATATGAGAGTGACTGTGTTCCAATAAAACTTTATGAAAACAGTCAATGTTCACAATTTGCCAACCCCTGATGTGGAAGGTTAGTAGAAGACAAGGGACTCACACTCACGGTATGCAAACTTTGGCTGCCTGGGAAGCATCCCTTTAGGTGATCAAGTTAAGGAAGACACCCTTTGTTCACCAATGTCAAACTGGAGTAGGTTGTGGAGTTTACCAGTTAGAACCTCACGAGCCCGGAGATTTCTGCTTGATTTACCCCAATACATCCATCCAAAATGCCTAAAGCAGTGACTGAGCCCTCGTAGGAGCTTGGTAAATACTTGTGGAAGGAAAGATCTGTGGCTTGAAGACAGAAGAGCCTTTATGCTGTCAACAAGATCATAAGCACTTATCCTTCATTCAGCGAGGAGACGCTGTGTGCCTGCTGTGTCCTGGCGTGATGCTGAGCCCGGAGCCCTGCAGAGAGTGTGTTTAGGAGTGTGAGCCCTGTCATACAAGACCCACATTCCCTTGGTGAAAGCGGAGGGAGGTGGGATGTGGTCATTGCTCTGAGGAGGTGAATACCAGCTGCTTTATGGCACAAGGAGAGATCTAGGCCTGAGCTTGCAAGTCAAGACAGGCTTCACAGGTGAATGAAATGGACTGAATGTTTGTGTCTCCCCAAGATTCACATCTTGAAATCCCAACCCTAATAGGATGGCATTGGGAGGTGGGGCCTTTGGGAAGTAATGAGGTCATAAGGATGGAACCCTTGTGAACTGGACTCCAGATTAGAGTCCCTACAAAAGAGGGCCTAGAGAGTTCTTTAGCTTCTTTCTGCCACATGAGGATGCAGTGAGAAGTCAGCAGCTTACAAGCGGGAAGAAACCCTTACCAGAATGGTTCTGATGGCATCCTGAATTTCTGGCCTTAGAACTGTTTTATGTTTTATAAGTCACACAGCCTGCAGTAGTTTATTATAGCAGCACAAACTAAGACACTTGGGGAAGATCTACCTGAGGTGAAAAGAACCAATCAATCTTCTCGATATAGCTGAGAGCCTCACAAGTCTGGCTTCACTCCACTTGGGGTACAAGGTAGAGCCATGGCCTGAAGGACTTCTTGTTTAACCACAGTGAAAGTGGGTCGGAATTTGAGGTCCTTACTATAGGCCTTCCAAGGAGCAGATATTACCACCTCTCATAGGGTAATGTGACAACCACATTCGGAGCTATAATTCTGGAAGGGAAAATCCTCGTCATTTTTCCACCCACTTTCAGTCCCTTCTTTCTGTACTCAATACAATAATTTGCAGGTCCTGGCACTACAGGTGCTAGTCTCCACCTACAATTTCCAAAGAGATGTGTCAGTTTTCTCTTATCTTCAATCCCCATCACTGCCAAAAAAAAAAAAAAAAAAAAAAAAAAAAATCAAGTTTCCTCTCATCTGAATACATCTGCCATAAACAAGGCAATAAGCATGTTCATAAAACTGATCCCAAAGATTCTGCATATTCTTAAATGGCTAGAGAATTAGAAACACCAGTGAACACACCTTTTTTTGTTTGTTTTGTTTTTGTTTTTGTTTTTCGGAATGGGGGATTGAACTCAGGTGCACTTGACCACTGAGCCACATCCCCAGCCCTATTTTGTATTTTTTTAAATTTAGAGACAGGATCTCACTGAGTTGCTAAAATACCTTGCCCTTGCTGAGGCTGGCTTTGAACTTGCGATCCTCCTGCCTCAGTCTCCCCAGTCGCCGTCGTTTTTTATAGTTAATCTCAGTATTTAAAAATAGGTTTCTATGGTAGGCATATTTTATGCTCATGAATTATCAAAAGTAGTTTTTAAAACTAGACCTTGGGGGCTGGGGATATAGCTCAGTTTAAGATAGAGTGCTTGCCTCACAAACACAAGGCCCTGGGTTCAATCCCCAGCACTGCAAAAAAAAAAAAAAAATCAAAAACTAGAGCTTAAGCACATTCAGCAGTGCATTGTGAGTGACTCCAGCCCCACCAGCTACATTTGTACATGGGATAGGAAGACTCCTATTTATTTGAGCTTTGAAAGTTTCCATGTCTATACAAACATCAATTTTCCTTTAGTGAATGTTGAAACCAAAAATGCTGCCAGGAAAGAGGAATCCCATATTAAAAGGTTGACATGCTTTGGGGAAATTAATATGTAAACTTCTATATTATTGACATTGAAGAATTAATTTAATATCCAAGAAATCTTTGTCCATGATGGTGAGCTGATTTGCACCAGGACTAAAAAATGCTTAGGCATTTCTGAGAGTCTGCCTGCAATGACACTGAGGTCAGTCTGCAAGGGACCAAAGCTACAAGCTCCACTGTGAGCATCATGAAAAGCAGGCTGGCATGAGTTCACCATCGAATGTCCAGCATGGACCTGAATCACAGTTGGGGCTCTATGTGCACTGGTGCATGGACAGATGGAGGGAGAGCAGGAGCAGACAGGGAAGAGCTGGAAGGGAGCAAAAAGGAAAGAGCAGGAGGCGCTGGATTTAGAGTCAAGCAAAGTGCAGTCCCATCTCTGCGCCTTCCAGTAACATAACCCCAGGCAAGTCTAGAACATCTTGAGGTCATGTTTTTCCATATCTCTGAAAAGGGGAAAATTATAATAACCTCCTGTCTTGATTGGATTCCCAAGGAAATAGACTGACATTTGCTTGTTGGGAATTCTTTGGGGATTGCTCTGCGGAACAACTCCTGTGAGAGAATGAGGGAATTAGAGTTAGAAAATGAGAAAGTTAAACTGGTGAAGTTTCAAAAGTAGACTCAGTTATCTCTGAAGGTATTTCTGGATGGGTGAAGCTCTTCCAAATTGTCCTGTATGGAGACAAAGGAGTGGGGTTTTGTACTATCACACAAAGTTGCTAGATGCAAACTGCTCCTAGGGAAGGGACATCATGCTAGGAGCAATTCCTGGGGAGGGACCTAGCTAGAAATCATCAAGGGCAATGATGCTAGCAGCTAGGAGAATAAGAGGCCCTGCCTAGAGAGAAGGTGCTTGGTACACGCATACTGTGCACTTCACACACCCTTTGTAAAACTCAGGTACACTTACTTTGTCCATGAGAACATCCCATCTGGAAACTGCTTCTCTAGGATTACAGGTTGTCTCTTTTCCACCAGGAGGGTCAGTGGGATGAACTAGTGGTTACCTTCAATCCTAAGGCTGCGACTGGTACCCATCTCCTGACTCTACTCCACAGTCTAGATCTGCAGCACTCTTACTCCCTTATTAACCAGATTGTCTTTGGATGTGACTACCATTGAGGCAGGGACACAGACATGGCCAGGAGGCTTCCCTGAGGCTCTGGGAGACTCGCACTATTGGGCTTCATCAGGCAAACCCATCACCAGCAGGCAAGGATCATCCAGAATTGGGGAATAAGAACCTCAGTCCAGAAGTGGGGATGGGAGAGAAAGCTAGGGTATACCTTACCACTACATCTACCAATGCTGCTTTGAAAAGCTAATGAGAACATGAATGCAGAAGGGCTTTAGAATTTTTTTTCACTTTGTAAATCCAAGCTATTATTATTACCTCACAATTTGACTTGGGTTGTCCCAGACACAGAATCAACTGCCTTAGGCAGTAGAAGAAATTCTCCTTAATGACAAGTCAAAATGTTGCATGTCAACAATATTTTCAGTCAAGTTATTGACTTTGCAATAGCACATCATCTTATTCTAAAACTCCAAATTCTGAGTTGTTTTCAGAAAAACCTAACCAAGCAAGATATGAAAATGAAATGCCTACGTTTGTCTTCATTTTTACCTATCTATCGTTTATTTATTTTTGTACTCCACAATTTTTCTTGGTGACCAACTTGGAACATCTGAAGGGTTAAATGCTAGTATGATAGCTAAGTTGAAACAAAACCCTCAGTTTAATATTATTTTAAAACTCAAGTGATTTAACATGACACCAAGCTTGAGCTAACATTCTTCATGGTTGTGGAGATATTAGGGCTTAAACAGATGTCAGCAATTTTTTTTTTACAATACGGAAATTGAGTTCTACAGATGGCGAAGACTTTAGAGTTCAAAGTAGCTGTGTGTTGTATAAAAAATATACACTCAGGTATAAAGTAATCATCTTTATATTTCAAGTTGGAGGATGCTGTTTTTAGTGATGAGGATAATTTTCAAGCAGATAAGACAGAAATCTATTTACCTTTTACTTCCATATTGTACTTTTTCATTCTGCTATAATTTCTAATTATCTAAGGTACTTGTTTAGTAACATAGGACTTTACTTTTTGCCAAATTCCACCCCTGTTCTACCTGCTTTTCCTATTGGCAAAATAGTGTTCAACTTTTCTCTCTTTATAGGTGTTTATTATTATCCATCTCTAGCTGGACTTCTTTGAGAAAGTTGTACTTTTCATGTATTTACTTGATGGAGATATTCTTGCTAATTAAGGATTTTAAAGTTGTGAGAAAATACTCCGGCATATGAGTTTCCTCCATTGTCATGGATTCTTCTAGCTTTTCCTTTTTATTTCACTAGTACATTTTCACTTAAAAGAAGAACCAAAATGTGCATTTTTAAATGGCGGAATATAAAAATAAGTTATCTACAAAATTATCACTTCCTGTTTTCTGCAGAACAATCAGATTTTTTTTTCCAAGTATATAATCAACTTTGTGCACTTGAAATGCTAACTGGTGGAAAAGTTTGTGGAAATACATCTGTAGGTTTATCTTTCCTACTCCTTAGATTAAAAGGACTATTTCAGAGGAAGTATATCTCTCAGAGAAATTTCTTTTTAATCCTCACATTCTTAATGGGTGCATTATGGTTGTACATAATGGTGGGATTTGTTGTTACATATTAGTACATGCATACAATATAACTATCTAATTCAGCCAATATCCTTCTCCTACGGATTTCATTTGATCAAAAAGTTGTGAAACTGGTGAGAGGGTGAGGAATCTTCTGATACATGATGAACATGGCATGTAGGACACAGGCCTCTCCAGTTGATGTGTGTTGGTTTCTAGCTTTGGTGCCTAAGGCAAGAAATCAATACACCCTGGACTCTGAAATTCCTTCCTATGCATACTTAAAAGAAAATGCTCAGTGTAGTACTGGGCTGTTATAAACCAGAATTGTAGCACCTGAGGTCAGTGGTTACTTTATGCATAGATCCTTTGGACCATCCTTTTCCTACTGGACCCTACTGGATAATATCTGCTCTACTTCAAGATGACTTTCAAGGGCTGCAGAGGAGTTGACATACATGGTAAATGCCTATTTTACCTCCAGTGGGACCACAACCCCATCTCACTCCACCAGTGTCTGCCTAGAGAGTGCTCTTGGGGTTGTTTTCCCTTATCTTGATGCCACCTCACTCGCTATAGAGAATATTATTAACTGCTTACTACCAGTATTCTTCCTTCAACCCTGAAAAAGCAGGTGGCCTTGTTTTCCCTCATTCCATCTTTTGGAAACCACCAGAAATGGAGTCCACCCCTAAAGAAGTGAGAGCTAGACTATGTATCACTAACTGTGCTGTTCCTTCATCACCTCTATTTTAGTCAACTTTTTCACTGCTGAGACTAAATGACCCGACCAGCACAACTGTAGAAGAGGAAGAGTTTATTTGAGGGCTCATGATTTTAGAGATCTTAGTCCATAGAAAGTTAACTCCACTCCTTGGGGCTTGAGGAGAGGCTGAACATCATGGCAGAGTGTGTGGCACAGGGAAACAGCTCACAGGAGATCAGGAAGGAGAGAGAGAGAGAGAGAGAGAGAGAGAGAGAGAGAGAGAGAGAGAGACTGACTCCACTAACCAGATACAAATTTATACCCCAAAGCCATGCCCCAATTCCCACCTCCTCTAGCCACATCCTACCACTTCAATTACCACTCAGTTATTCCATATCAGGGGATTAATTCATTGATTGGTTTAAGACTCTTATGACCCAATCATTTCTCCTCTGAACCTTCTTGCATTGTCTCTCACATGAGTTTTGGGAGACACCTCGAATCCAAACTGTAACAACCTCCATAGCCATGCTGGCACCTGTACCTACCCCACTCTAAAGCTCTGTCTCTTATTACAAGCCCATAAGGTTGAGTTTTAGCTCAACACTGACAAAAAATCTTTCTACAGAGCCGGTCATGGTGGTGCGCACCTGTAGTCCCAGTGGCTTGGGAGGCTGAAGCACGAGGATCATGAGTTCAGTCAGTCTCAGTAACTTAGTGAGGCCCTTAGTGAGACCCTGTCTCTAAATAAAATATTAAAAAGGACTGGGGATGTGGCTCAGTGGTTAAGCACCCCGGGGTCAAACCCCGGGAACAAAAAAAAAAAAAAAAAGAAAGAAAAAATCTACGGAAAGATTAAGGAACTTGCTTAATGCCATAAAACTAATAAATGCCAGCTCTTAAACTAGATTTTATGTGTCTTCCTAAATAAAAGGGGGGTTTTATTCATGAAAGAGATGGACATGGTAGAAAGAGTTCATACCAACCACAGTTCTGCATAATTCTAATGGCGGTAACCTCATATGAGGTAGAAAGGGAACACAAAGTGACTACAGACCAATGACGTCCAGATAGTTCTGAGTAGCTGTTGGGGACAAAAGAATTTCTCAACTCATATTTTTGCCTTCATTGCCATCCAGACCTAGGACTGTGACATACCAGATCAGTAAGTGGGTTTAACAAAATCAGACCAGAATATCTTAGATGTCAAAGATGTGTCTTTAGACAACTGTCAGTCACTTCAGCCGGAAAGGTAAATTCCAGAAACTCTAAGAGTTCCAACACTAGTGATCCTTAACAACAACAAAATTCAAAAAGAAAACAGATCTTAGTGCCTCATCACCAAGACCTCCAGATTTCCCAGGCAGACCCCTTTAGATCAGAATTAGGCATGGGACTATATGACCTTTCTCAAGCTGGTGATTTATAACATAATAAGTACTGCCTGAACATCAAGAGGTTCTGGAACCTCATTCCATTCAGCTTGCTAAGTGGCAGATATCTGTTTTATATATGAATATCTTACTGCTGGTTTAGCCTTCATATTAAGCCTATTTTCGAGCATAGCCCAAAGCCATTCCTGCCATTGCCTCTCTCTCTTTTCTCCCTCTTTGAGCTATGAACTGAGCACATCAATAGCTGCTCTGAAAGCTTTGATGCTTCTTTGGCAATGACTTCAGTCCTGGTACATTTACCACAGACTGCAGTTGCTGTCTTATGTGGAAAAGCATATTTGTGGTTGATAAAATGCTAGTTCAATAGCAGTGGGGGGGAAAGTGAATTGATTATATTGAGCATTTTTACAACTGTTACTTTTCTAAAAGACAAAAGAGAACAATTTTGGTTTCCTCATCTACTTCACATATATACTGATTTTTAATTACAATCAAACAGTATTAAAGGTAATCCAAGTGAAATCAGGGGGAAAATTATAACTATGGTTTAGTTCGTAGGATTCCTTTTGGTCCGGGTGGGAGGAGATTGGTAGGCACTTTCAAACCTTCGGATGTGTGCAACATTTGATTATGTACACAATTACTCTAAAGGTATTTTACTCAGTATAATTACATGGAGAATAATACGTAGTATGTAAGGTACTGCAACCATCTTGTGTGGTGCAGATTCAAAGAGAATCCCTTTGTCCTCTGCCTACAAGCAGTTTTGATTTAATTCTGTTACATCCTTCCTTCTTATCCTAAAGATTTTTCAGCTGAATAACTTTGTCTTTGTAAAGCACCATCCTTCTACCAAGAGAGACAGTGTGACACTGACTGAGTGGGGACTCAGATAAACAAACAGGTTTCAAATCGAGGCTTAATCAGCCTTCTTAGTCTGTATAGGTAGGTATTTAATCAGTTCGTTCATCTGTAAGATGGTAAAAATGTTATCTGCTTCCTAAGGTTCTTGGGAAGATCAAATGCATTATGGGGTATGGAGTGCTTGGCACATAATAAACAATAAAAGTTAGTCACCATTATTAGCAGGTCATAAAAGTCCTCAAAGGAACTATGATGACAAGCCATGTGTGTTTTAGAAGGCTCCCTTGCCACAAAAGAATCCATTTGATGGATATTAGAAAACTCTCTAGAAATGTGGATTGCCCCTGGATACAGCTTCTGCTTCTGAATGATTAATATGGTTCTGGACTATCTAAGTCCTGGCAGGACAAACTGAGACCCTGAGCCTAGGAGTGCCATGTTCCCTTAATTTATCATATACATGCATCTAAATTAGATGCAAGCTTTTATTTCTACATTATTATTCTTTCTTTTGAGATTAGGTAAGCATCAGGGGACTCCTAGACAATGTTGATGATGACAGTTGCTTTCAAGAATACTTTTCAAGCTGGGTGAGGTGATGCACGCCTGTAATCCCAGTGACTTGGGAGGCTGAGGCAGAGTTCAAACCCAGTCTCAGCAATTTAGTGAGAACCTATCTCTAATAAAATATTTAAAAATGGCTGGGGATGTTGCTCAGTGGTTAAGCATCCCTGGGTTCCATCCCTGGTAAAAAAAAAAAAAAAAAAACAACTTTTCAAAACTGGAATACTGTGAAGTGGAGAATGGCTGGGGAAGAAGGGGAAATATGAGAATAGAATGTGTAGCCTCCTGAGAGTTAAGCTTTTGTTCTTTTATTCATCTTATAATGTGATTCTTTCCTCTAAACCAGTGTTCCTCCATGCATGGCCCTCTGAATCACCCAGGGGAAGGTATTCGTAAAAATGCAGGTGCCTGAGACCCATCCCAGCCTATTGGATTCAAATACTTGGTCATGGTGCTAGGTAGTCTCCATCTTAACCAGATCTCTACTGATCTGCACACACCCCAATTGAGAGCACCTCTGATGTCGGAGACAATTGAACATGTTAGTGTTACTACTAGCTCAACTGCAAGCCCTTCACACTGAAAGAAAGAGAAAGGAAGAGAAAGGGATTATTAATACTCACAATTATGTATTCTTTCATGGGTTAGGGCTTTCCACTTCTACTTTTCTATAACATGGGAGTTAAGAAAGCTACCAAACTTCTTTTAACATAAGAATGAATAAGTATTTTCTAAGTGTTTGGGGCTCTCTGCTGAGAGGTGGTAGAATGCATTGAGCATTATTATAGGAGAAATATGTAGGAGGAATTGACATATGTATGCCCCAAGTCCTCATTTGCCATAATTTAAGAAAATAGATACTGAAGTAGTGCCAGTGAATCTTATAGCTAAGCTACTGTTTGGCTCTATCAAGGGACGGCATGCTTAACCCATGGGGAGCTATAAAATATCAGCTGAGCATTGATGGAGTTTGGAGTCAAATAGAAACCTGTTCTCCTGTGAAAACATGCACATCTGTGGAATTGCACTGCTATAATCAGGACACAACCAAATTCACAGATGTGCCCAATTTTCTGTTTCCTCTATATTTTACCAGTTTCACGGCACGGTGACAAATGAGGAAAGTATTAAACTGATTTTGCATACCATCTCATGGAAGTCGCTCACAAATCTCACTGGTGGGAATGAACCTCACAAATGTTAATAGTTAAGTGCTACATCTGTCTAATCCATCTCTGGGATACACTAAACTCTCTGTTACTTTGCATGTAGCAAATTGAAGAAATCCCATTATTCTAAGTCAAGTTTCAAAAAAATAGTTCCGTTAAAAAAAATCCTCCTCTTCCTATTGATTTTTCTTCATATATTTTCACATTTTTCAGTACATTTGATTGATAATTGTAAAATAGAATCAGAAAAAAAAATCTGTCTAAGAAAATCTGAAATGGAGAAATATAAACTCCCGAGTCTGGTTTCTCCTGCTATATGTATTTCTCACCATTGTTTAGCTCCTAAAATGCAGAGGGTTATTAAAACTCCTCTACTAACACCCCCAAAACAGGAGTATATGATCTTCATAGTTTAGAGAAAACTATTGTAATGGACAATTGTTTTATACCAACCATCACAAACACACACATTAGTCCTTTTTATCTTTTAGGTGATAAAATTGCAGTTTCCTTTTTGGAACATCATCTGGCTCCATTAATAGCAGTCTTGAGTGATCTGCCAATTAAGATGCTCCTGCTCCCTGAGCCAGTCAGTGAGGACCTGACCCAAGCTTTCCTGAGACTAAGTCTTAAGCACAATGCAGCAAAGGCATTTGGGTGCCAGCTCCTTTCTGTGGCAGCATCAGGCCAAAACTGTCCAGTTTCTGTCTCCCAGAACCCCAGAGTTTCCCAGAGTCCTAAACTTTCCTAACATGGTTCTTTAGCCTCACCTTTGTTTCTTTAGTTCCTCCATATCTTTCCCATAAATTCCTTTTTCTTAACTAGACGAAGTTCCTTACTGTTGTTTATAGTCGGAGGTGTCAATCAAAATCTTTACCAGTTGGCCTACTTAGGGAAGAAAACAGTGACTGTTCCAACATGCCCTTCACCAAAAAGGTCAGGTTACCTGCAAGGGGGGCTACTTGCAAACAAAGAATTTTTACTGGAAGTAGTAGATCTCATTGTTCTGCCCATTTTAGGAATAATGATATTTTCACCTAATCTAAGCTTTACTGGCAGCTGTATGATAGAAATAAAAGATGATAAGAGAGGGTAATAAAGAGGGGCAGATATGATCAAAGCATATTAAACACATGTATGAAAATGTCACAAATTAACCCATTATTTTGTACAATTAATATGAACTAATGATTATAATAATAATAATAAAGAGATTATGTTAATGAAAGAGGAGGAAAACAATTCTAACCAAGCAAGATTGGGCAAAGAAACTAATGAGATGCTGGAGAAAATACTGTGGAGCATGAGTGAACAAAGAGCAGCTCTCAGACCTTTAGGGCCTTAAGAGTATTCTGATTCCAAGACACAAGATCCATGACTTGAGAAAGGTCATCCTATGGTGAAAAAAAAAAGCACTAAGCATACATGATTGGAGGAAGGTTTCCTTTACTGAGTTAACTTGTCTTGAGAAATCCCTTGCTGACATTTAGGCATACCTCAGGAAACTGAAATGGGGTCATAACACTCCCACTTACACTAGGTGAAACGGTAAAGGATCAACATCCGGTGGACTTCTTAGACAAGGTAAGGCTACACTACAGTGAAGTGTAAGGCTGAAGGCAAATAGGCCCAGGCAAAGGGAGCTGGAAAAGAACATGATTCAGACTGCATCTACTTCTTCAGCCTCCTTCTCATCATGCCACCTGTGCACCACACAGGGGTCCAGTCCTAAAGAACTGGTCACAATGACTCCAATGCCCTGTGCTCATCCATCCCCTGAACAACCCTCTCCTGGCCTGGAATGTCCTTCATCACCTTATCTATTTGTCCACGGCCTTCTAATTCATGTGGCATCTCTATGCACACTTGAGGAAGGCACCTTTTCAAGACATGTCACTTACATCTCTTGCAAAATTGTTCAACTACACTGACTTCATGGAAAACAAAACACTTTAAAAATTCTTGCTTAAATTCCCCTAATCAATGATGTCTAGGAAACAAAGTGTTCCTTCTTGTTGGACAGCATGCAGTCTGCGTACTCATCCTCAGTTCTGGATGACAAAACATCTTACAGGCTGCCCCCTCTGTGTTCCCTCTCTGTCTGGAATGTTGGCCCCACTGTGGTGCCCATCATGTGGGTTGGTATGTGATTGTTTCTACATCTCTGGCCCCCACAAGAAAGGGGAAACATTTTGAGAGGAGGCATGGTTTCTTATAAACCTCCATAGCTCCAGTGACTAGCAAAGTATAAGCAAATGATTGATGCTCAGCAAGTTATTGCTGAAAACATAAATGAAGCAATGTTCACATGTGGTATTCAAAGTAGGGCCTTCCTTGTACACCTATAGCATTTATTGAATTTTATTCCCAGAAACTAACATTGGTGGTCCTGGCATTTTGATACTCTCCAATTAGAACATTGTTCCAATGTGTGTGTTTTGAGATATTAATGATAAAATACCAAGTCCTAAGTGAGGATATTTCCATTTTCTAATACTATTCCTTGCCAGCACCTAAAACAGAGTAGATGCTCAATAAATATTTTCCAAGTGAATAAGTGTATGAACATGAGTCAATGAGTGTATCAAAACGAGGAAAGTGTCACAATTGTTCTTTATAGACATACTGAGATTTCTTTTGTTAATGAAGTGTGAACTGAGAGTAGTTGAAAAGTCTAACCATAGCATGATATTTGAGAAAATGTGTTTTCCCTAATAGAAAAATCTCCCCTCTTAAGATATTACAAGTAGTGATACAGAGAAGTGTGAAACCCATAATAAAAGGTGCAGAAGAAAATGTTACCCATGAAGTTAAATAATTTTTCCATTTTTTTTTAAGTAAGATGATGTTTCAGGGCAGACAACTTGTAAACTATTAATTGATTCAATGTTTCATCTGGCCTTTATACTATGACATTGGCAAAAACACTGATGATTGGAAGCAACACAGAACTATTGCTGCACTGTATTTTTACCAAAAATTATCCAGCCAGAAAAATGAGAAATTATACTCCATTATACATGATGTATCAAAGTGCATTCTACTAGCACCATGTATAACTAATTAAATTAAACAAATTTTAAAAAAATTTAAAATGATCCAAAGCTATAAAAATAGCTGAAGACAGGAATTTTGCTTTTAAACAAGAAAATCAATGTCCAGAAACTATTGTAGGGTCATCCCAAAGAGATAAACTTGCAGAGCTCATTCAGTTAAGATTGATGTTAGCTCCTCATCATGAAGATTTCATTTTGTGCCCTGAGATCCACTCGAGCTGGAGAGTCAGCTAAAAGGAGGACACAAGGAAACACACGTCTGGTTAATCCTGTGACACCCCCAAATTCTTTTAACCAGAAGATTCAGGTATTCCAATTTCTCAAGGTTTTATGATGGAAGTTAGTGTAAGATCAGCAGATTCTGGGGTAAAACACTTGCTAGTCACATCAGGCAGGCCTGTTACCGACAGCAATTTCTCAAAGCATTCACATTACATCTGAAGTGGAAGACTGTTTTCTTCTACATCTGGTGCACACAAAATGGGTAAGGAATGAATGGCCATGCTCACTGGGCCAGTGGATGTTGCCAAATTGTTTCATATATTGTACTGTATTTGGGGTCTTTGGATTTCTGAGGATTGCCCCCCATCAGTTTAAAAGCTGAAATTGAAAAAATAAATGGATTTATTCTAAAATTCAAAAAGGGAAAACAAATCTGTTTTTTTTTCTCAGTAAGTGTTTAATTGACTACCCCCAAAATGTAATACTATACCAAAGTTGATTGGTATTAAATTTAGAATTTATGGAATTCATATTGTATTTGAAAACAATATGTAGGTTAGATTTTATCATTTTGTAAGTGGTCAAGAAGTCATAGTCAATTGTAAACAATTGTTTACAATTGTTATTGTTATTCACAGCCAAATAATTCTAACACAAAATTATAAGCATTGGTTTTTTAAATATGTAAAAATTATAGGTAATATGGTATGTGAGTTTATTTTCATATATTTCATATCACATGCTCTGGAAGAGAGGTTGCCAGGAGAAGATTGTCAGGGACCTACAAAAGTCATTCCAACCCATGGTGATGCTATCACTTTTGGTGAAAAAATACCCAGGACCTAGACCCCTCTTCCTGCCTCCTGACTTTTCTTTTCAGGGTCAACCCATGCAACAAGAGGCAGCAGAACAGATGGAGCAGAGCACTGGATTTGGAGTCAGACACCTGGTTCAAGTTCTAGGTCTCTTTGATGATTCCAGCTCTCAAGTACACTCTAAAAAACTACCCCCTTGTCAGGTGACCTTCAGGGCTACATTTTACCACAATTAACAAACTCTGAACAAAGGGATATTGAGGTGATAAAAATGAGACAATGTGTTAGATTGTACTAGACATCTACAGAGCAAAATAGGCTACTAGCAGCAATTGTGTGTGTTTCAACCTAATGTATTAAAGCACTTTGAAAAAATGCAAATAATCATAGGGATTAAGATTCAGAGGGAATTAGAAAGTGGGGAAATGGAGGGAGAGGGGAGACACTGGTAAATGCCTACATTTTGGCTCCCCAACAGTGTGAGTGACAAGGAACCACAGCACAGCAGCTTCTAAGTTACAGTCGGAAGCAACTCCTTGCTCTTTGGTTTGGCACTTAGTGTGTCAACAATTACGTTCCTCTCCTTGGCATTCCCCAAATTGTTGTTACTTAGAGATCAGAGTAAGACCTTTATGTGCCCTGATGCAAAACGAGCTTCTGCTTAGAACTCCTGTTCCCCTGACTCCCACCTTCCCTCCTTCAAAGCAAATGGAAAGAATGGGGTGTAGACAAGTGGAGCGGAGCCAGAAGGGCAATGATCCACTCACTCAGAAAGTTCCAATCCTAACAGCTTGCGCTTACTTTGTGGGGGTAACATACAGAATGTCCAATAACCTATAAAATATTTTCTCTTTGATCCCTGTTTACAATGCCACAACGAGGCAGAGAATGACAATACACATTCTCCATGCATTTTGCCTTAGACAGACCTTCTTCTTCTTTTAAGTTTGCAGTTTGTAGAAGCACCATCTGCTCAGCTTGCTTTTATTCCCAAAGAGAAAAGACAGGTCAAGAGAACTACTGGACAGAACCCTGAATTCTTCACTCATATGAGGAAGGTGAGTCCATTAACACCTTATCAGTTAATAATGATCACAGGTAAAGGATTAAAAACTCTTAGATAAAAGACTAAAAGGATACTACCATAGGACATTTTCAATGGTTTTGACAGAGGAGGAAGGCTTTCCTTTCTTGCTCTCAAACTTCCTGATAAACTAGCTTTGGGGGGTTGGGGTGGGCCAGAGAACTTTCCAGGAGGTTCTAGACATTCTCAGAATCCCCTGACTACACACTTGCTCATCTGTGGGAGAGGGTAAAAGAGAACAAAAAAGAAAAAAAGAAGGTGAAAGGGGAACCAGCTCTCCAGTCTCCTAACACCCACTAGGTTGTGGCTTCTGGCTGCTGAGGGTTCCCCAGGCATGGACTGTGACCACCCTGCTGAAGATTAATTCTTTCCTCTTACAAAGTTGGTCTTCAGTGTACTTAATGAGGGAGAAATAGGATGTCATTTTCCCCCTTCAGAATCACTCCAGTATGATCTGCAGGATGATTAGCATGGCTCAGCTTCGGTTGGGATATTATGGCTTAAATTATTCCTATTAGTTTCCAGCTGACCTTGGAACACAAACATTACATCTGATTTCAATGAAACTTTAGACTTTGTTGTTCTCAGTCAACTAATGAAACAGTTGAACCTTCCCATGACTTGTGGTAATTATAATAAAGGGTAAGTATTATCACAAATAATGCAAGCCAATTGACAAGATGGCAAAGGGCTAGGCTGTGCACGAAGACACTAAAAATGTGAACTGAATGTGAGAAACAATGGATTGCCTCCAAAAGGCTGGTATATTGCTGCCGAAATACAACCCCACCTGGCAGCACTGCTTTTATGCAATGAGTTTTGGCACAATGGACTAGTTAGGAGAAACACTGTGTTAACAGGAAAAGCCACTTTAAAAGCCTGTTTGATGCTTCCAGCTCTCAAGTACACTCTAAACATTTAAACCAATACTCCAAACTGATTAAAGCATTTATGGAAAATAAAAGTGTTTTGCCAGAGGGGAAAATATGAGGGATCTGGGTTGTTGTTGCTTGTTTGTTTGTTTTTACCAAGGTGTAGAGCAGAAACCCCAAATTTGACAGATTTCCCAGTTCTAATTTAGTTTTTAAAGTTTAAGAGTTTATGCCACCCTCAAACAATTCATCCAAATTCAATGGGTTTTCAAATCAAATATAATGATCCTCCTTCCCTAGAAGAGGGAGGGTGTCCTTCCTTGCGTAGTCCTGGTGCTGAATGCTCTGCTTCACACAATGGATGCTCCATACATGAATAACAAAAGCTAAACTCCTAAAAAAGGGGAACTCCGCCCTGTACCAACTCCCACACACCTGGTCAACTCCTCCTCAACCTTCCCATCACTGTCTTCGAAGATTCCCAAATCTGTGATGCCTAAGGCTCTGGAACCAGAGTCTGAGTTTGATTCCTGGTTTTGCCACTTACAAGTCTTGAAACTTTGATAGATGACTCTCTACCCCTCAGTTTCTCCATATGTAAAGTGGGTTAATGTGATGAGTAAGGGGTTAATGTGTGTCACATGGTCATCACTAAACACAATCATCTGCCAGTGCCTTGAGTTACTTGTCAATTATGTTTTCCCTTTTTGCTCACTTACAACTCATAGAAGGTAGAGCTTCTGAATTTTGATCTTTGTTCTTCTCCAGTTTACAAAGCCCAGGTTCTATACTTGGTAAGTCATTAATGCTTGCTGGTTTAAACAGACTAAAGCCACTAAAACCAGCCCATCTCTGGAGAGGCAGTGAGGCCAATCTCTCTTTCATTTTTTATGAAGGTCCTTCCAGATGCAGAAGACCATTTGAGTAAAAACCCTATTCATTCCACATACTATGATTCACCTGGCTGGTAACAAATGAGATCTAATCTTCACCAAGAACCTGACATAGTCACAGAGTGAGCTTCCTTTGAACAACGTATGAATTGACTTGCCACATGATTTGGCCTTTCCTTTCCTTGTTATTATTTCGAGCAAATTCACATCCTTCTTGTTGGATTTCATTTTCTGAATGAAAGTCACCTCCTTCCCCACTTGCACAACCAGGGTTGGGGGAGAAGAGAGGTTTTGAGTGTGCCACTTTCTGCCAAAACTATCATTGATTGGAAGAATCTGGCTTTCCCAAGTTTTAACCACATTTTAAAAACTTGTATAGTGCGTTTCCCTGGTTTCTGTTCTAAGTGATGTCATTACCCAAGAACCTAAGGAGTCAAAGAAAAAATCATAATAAAAAAATGTACTTTTAGGCCACAAAACACAGCATAAAACTGAGGCTATTTTGTTGTTTCTAGAAGAATAATTGCTTATATAATGAATACTTGGTGTTAAGCTCCAGCATTAATTAAATGTAAATGAACTTATAGAGCAATTTCAAAGTAAAACAAATACAGTTGGTTGGTACTTGGATAGGATAAAAATCATGATGGTGATAAGTAAATGACTGAGGTTTGGGAAGGCCTGGGCTAGAGAATGTTCCTGGGATTACTCAACCATTCTAGGAGAGGCAGAGGAGTGTTAAATACTGAAGGTGGTATTTCCTCCCCAGTCTCTTCCAGGGCCTATGTGGCAAGGGAACACAGTGGTCACCCACTAATTAGTATTTGGAGGTCTAGAATGTTAGCCATGGTCATGGCCATCTTTGTAGAAGAAAATACGAGATAGGTCCCCACAACAGTCTTGCCTTTCCCACTTTGTTCTAGAAAGGGAAATTTCTTATGACCGTAATGTAATAGTCTCTTGTCAGCTGAAGTGATTCAAGGTTCGAGTTGAAAGTTGTTGTTAGGGAAATGAACCACTGAATTGGCACCATGAAAAGCAGTTTATCCTTTAGCCATGGGGAGTTAAAAACAAGGGGTCTCTAGGGTCATTGGGTCTGCTGCATTCCAGCATGGGACTCTTCCTCTCCCTGGGGGGGTTATTTCCAGTTCTCTGACCACTTCAGTTTCTTGTCTACCAAGTTCTTTCCTCTAACCATTGCTATGCCTACTGACAGTGTCACTCATACAAGCTATTCTTGATAGTCTAGAAGGTCTTTCTGCTAGATGGCTATCAATCCTGAGTGTCCCATGGTGAACTGTGCTCTGTGCATTTCCCCCAATGCACAGATGATTCCTGGCTGCCCACTCGGTCAAGCCCTGAATGGCTGAAATTCCAAAGTGAATCATTTTTATTTTTCGTGCCTACCCTCCTGCTATTCTTTAATTATTCTCAGGGCCTAGGCTGGTAGGAAACAGAGGCCCAAGCGCTGTGCTCAGGGAATCTGCTTCCTCCCTCTCCCCCTTTCCTGGTGTCCAGTGCCCCACATGGGCTCCCTACAAACAGGACAGCCATATAGGACAGTCCCTCTCTTACCTTCATCCCTCATCCTCAAATGATTTGAACAGGTACTAAGCATTTACATAGGTGCTAACAAACTTCATGTGCTTTTTGAGCCTTCTGCTTGTGAATAGAAACTCCTGTGTTCTATTAGAGAGGAGAGGCCTTTCCAAGAGTCCAAAATGGTAGTCCACATTTTACCCACTCAGAAAGCTAGCTTTGGGTGGAAAGGGGTGGGGGAAAATTGGAAAAACTATTTATCTGTGGTCAAAAACCTAGTCACAGCCTTATCTCTAACTAGTTGGATGACTCTAGACAAGTTATTTAAACTTTTTGAGGTTTCATTACTTCCCTGCCTCAGTAGGACTGCTGGTTCTTGCCCCTGGTTCCAATGCTGTCCCTGACCCCATGGGAATAATGTTTATGAAAGTGCTCTGTGAGTGGCCACATGTTATGCAAGCCAGGAAAGCATTGCATCATGACAGTGTACATGGGAGGACACTTTGCTCTGTAGAACTGTATCCTATGACACATACTTATCAGTAGTGTCATGCAAAGGCCGGGGTCCTTTGCATTTCCTCACTCACACAGTGAAGTCCTGGTAAAGCCCTATGGTTTTATGGGCAGAAACTGAGGCTACTCTTTCCCAAAAGTAGTCATGTGGATTGTCTTGCCCCATCCCTGCCCACTCAGGCACTTGCTGCAGGTGTTGGCATCTTGAGATCTCAAAACATGGTGAGGCAGCCCTAAGACAGAGGCTCAACCCAGGCCTATAGTACCCGGGCTCTGTGGAACATTTTTAGCCACATGTAAACCGTTCAAAGTTGTTTGCACAACTCTGTATACTCTGTTTGCTTTCTTTTCTCTTTTTTTTTTTTTTTTTTGAGAAATTATCCATAACTTCCATCATGTTTTCAAAAGAACTCTTAGCTGATAGAGGTAAAATATCCACTGCCCTAGGTATTCTTTTTAAAACTATTGCAATGACATAGATCAGGTTGCTTCAAAGCCAGTAGGCAAGCATGGATTGAATTTAACTCTTATATATTCTATTTATTTGGTAATTGCCCCTCCATGAAAGCCATTTTCAGAGCCTCCATGTTTTGGGAAACCCCATTATGGGCTTTCAGTGGGACAACATCAACAAAAACACCCTGGAAATTGCCAAGTGCCATACAAAAGAAGTTCATCATTTTTCTCCTGTCTTTGATTTTTCCTATTTTCACATACTCTATTTCCTACCATTTGTATTTCATTTTATAATCATAATAAAATATTTTGTTCTTATGTAGTGATTAAAAAAATTGAATATCAGTATATAACATATTTATAACTACATATATGTTTAACATATACACTTACATATATATATATATATTTTATGTTTTTTGTGGTTGTCTTTACCCTTCCCTTTAATTATTGATTCCCATTTCACTTTATTGTTTATATTAATTTTTTCATGATCACTAGTACATATGATCCTAAATTAGAGACTTGTGTTTATGTATTTTTATAGACTCTTTCCTATTATAGAGCACTTTCTCAAATACTCTGCATGAACAACAATAGTGCAGTGGATGAAAATTCTGTTGTTCCTCTGATTTTTTGTAGGCAATGGAATAATCGGGAGTACCACATACCAGCTGTTTCTGGTGATTCTCCTTCCTGGGCCCTTGGTAAGGCTGTATTCTTGGCCTCCTTGAGTTTAATTAAGGTCATGTGACTTCTTCCGGACAAAAAGGAGGTTAAGTTTCTAAACCCCCTGCCAAACTCTCCTTTACAAAGGCAAATGATGATGTTCCATGTAGTGGCCCCTCCATCCGCCTGGACCACAGGGTGAGGGGTGGTGATGACATGGGAGCAGAGCCTCTTGTATACTCTGGAGTTACCCAGCCTCTGTTTTGTTCCTTTCCCCAAACCTTTACTGAAAAGCTGTGGACACAAATCACCAACTTCTTTCGAGTATAATTTCTGGCTTTAGCACAATGACATAAGTTCCTGCTCTCTGCCACTTCGTGGTGAAATGGAGTAGGGATGCTCTTTTAAAGGATTAGCCTGGCACTGGCTACTCTACCCTTTCCATTTAGTGACTTAACAGGGAGCTTTCTGGGACTCCTGAGGACTGCCCATGCTTCCCTCTTGAATTGTGGGCTATGCTTTCCTCTGCTCTGTCTCTATCTGATCACACATGTTTTCTGTATTCTAGGAATTCTCCAACATTTTTGACCAACATATGTTTTCCAGCATTGTTCTGCTTTCATTTAAAAAAAATTTTCCTCTGTCATTTCTAAGGGATCTTTGGAGGAAATAGGAGGTAGATGGACAAGTTCAGTTTGCCATTTAAAAATGGAAGTAATGCCCAATTTCAAAAGAGGGTTATTTGAAACAAAAATTCCTAATAGAAAGGGAAAAAATTAGGTTGCTTCTGAGTTGTCTTATAAAGGGCAATATACAAGAGCCTTAAGAATATAATCCATCCTCTTTTTAGGCATCACATGAGCCTTTACTAAATGATTACATGCAAGTTTTTACAGCACAACTCAGAAGAACGTGAAAATGTTAGAGAGGACAGGACACAATAAAGATGATTCGAGACTTGGGTAATAGGGTATTTGAGGAGAAGTAAACAGAATTAGGACTATTTATCTTAGCCAAATAAAATTTCAGATTGTCCTAATATAGTAAGGTTTCAAATGCATAAAGTACTAATGGGCAGATCAAATTTTCTGTATCTCTATTAAGGCCAAAATAAGTAGAAACTGCCTTTAACTTAAAAAAAAAATGGAAAAGAACTTTGGATGAAAAATACAAAAAGAACTTTCTGAATGTTAAGGTTATTAACATTGGCAGTGGAATATCCATGGAAGGTACAGAAAACAGTTCTCTAACTCTTAAAAAAAGTGGGAGGGATGTTCAGTTGTAGCTCTGCCTGAAGATAGAAGCCTACATTGAACTCTATCTCTATAGCTTTCTTGCTCTCTAAGAGATTAAATCACAATGGACACTGATCACCGAAGTATCAACAAAGCTATAAGCAGACACCTCTTTCATCATTATTGTAATATGACAAAATTCATAAGAAGCCTGAAATAGAGTTACTTTTTTTGCCAACTATTAAAAAGATCATATTTAACTGTCCCTTTATGAACTTGAGCCTTCTTTGGAAGTTGTCTTCTTCCCATAAAATCTTTCCAAATAATGTTTTCCAAGCAATACTTCACAGAACAGCCTAATACATACCCTTGTTATAAAGCCTAAGATGTCAAGATTTCTGTATTCAATTATCTCTAGTAGTGCAGGTTATTCCTCCTTATTTGTTATTTTGATAGAATTGCCAACATGGAAAAGCATGAGAAGAGAAAAATAGTTTTTAGTAAGGATAATTTATTTTAATCAAATAAAATGCCAGATTGCCCTAATATAGTGAAGTTTCAAATGCATAAAGTGCTAATGTGAAGATCAAATTTTCCTTATCTTCCCTAAGGCCAAAATAAAGAGAAATTGACTTTAACAGCAAGAAAAGCTTTAGGTGAAAAATATAAGAACTTTCTGATTGTTAGGATTTTTAACATTGACAATGGAATATCCAAGAAAGGTCTAAAAAACATTTCTCTGATTTTTAAAAAATTGGGAGGTGGTTTAGTCATCAAATCTGTCAGTATTTCATTTATGGAGATTTTCCAAATTTCTATAAGGTAGGGTATATTGGTTCTATCTGTATTCCTGGGAGTATCATGAAAATCTTACAAATCAGAGGTAATTTCCAGAGTCAACTTTCTAGTTTAGAGAGCCCAAAACATGCTTGGTGAGGCTGCACAACTACCTTCTTTTTGATGTGGGAGATGTAGGTGTAGTAAGTGGATCAGCAGTTCAGTTTTACCCAAGTGTTACCCAAGCTTGGAAAATACATGAACTGGGTTTATCTGGAAGCAAAGAAACCAAAAAGTCACTGAGAACTCCTTTCATTCACTCATTCACCTATTTAAGCATTAATCAAATATATATAATACTGGGCTAAAGTTAAGAGAAAGCCAAAGATGCAATATACACCTTGACAATTGTCACAAGGGCGTAGTGGTGGGTGGAAAGATACCAGAAGGTACAAAAAGCACAGCTCCTTAAATATCAGGAAAGGACAAAAGAACTCGCCTATATTAAGAGGGCTGCTCACTGCCACTGAAACCAGCTAATGAGGGTAAAATTCCTTTCAGGTTCTTCAAGAAGCTCCCTTTGACATTTTCCAGGAAGGTTTTAAGCTCTAGATCCATCTAACTGTTCTGAGGTGTCTGGGTCTAGGACTACTGACTACTAGGTGCAAGTGACCAATGAGCCTATTTACTTACACCTTGCCATCCAAGGTATGCTGTGAGGACCAGCAGCATCTCCCAGGAACTTGCAAGAAATGCAGTATCTCTGGCCTTATCCCAGACCTAGTAAGTCAGAATCTGTGTTTTAATAACATTCCCCGGAGATTTATTTGCACATGAAAGTGTCCTAAGCATTGTTTTAACATATTTTAAATTCTTACCTGGAAAAGGAGTGACTCAGAAGTTGTTCCCTTCAGTTGTTCAGCTAATCTCTGCCGCTTCCCCAGGAAGGAGCAAACTACTGTTCAAGTCGAGATTTCATTTTGGCAGTCCTTACTCTTGCAGTCCTTACTCTTGATCTTTTTAAGAAGAAACCTACCTCAAGTAATTCAGTGACAAGGTTATTGAGTAACAAACACACGATTGAGTGTTAACATGAGAAACAAAATAGTCCCCTGGAAGTTCAAAGCAAAGGTATAAGCTTAATAGCTAACAGCAGACACAGGTTCTCCAAGGAACTGGAACTCAGTTCAGCTCTAAAGCAGTTGTTGTAACTTAAGCATACGTCAGAATCGTCTGGAGGGCTTGTTAAAATGCAGTGTTGGGCCCCACCCCCAGAGTTTTTATCCCATCGGTCTGGGTGGGGACTGAGAATTTACATTTCTAACAAATTCACCTTCCTATTTCCACTTGCTATGCGGATGCTGCCAGTCTGGAAGCCACACTGAGAATCCCTGCTCTAAGCCAGAGGTTGTCAAACAGGGATGGGAGAATCAATGTTGCCACTCCCTGACCCCATGGCTCCCCACTCCCCAACAGTAGTATCTGCAAACCTTTTTGGATTCTATAACTGGGTGCTACTACTGGCATCTAGTGGATAGAGGCTAGGGATGCTACTAAACTCCCCACAATGCATAGGACTGCCCCCCAGCCATCACAACAAAGAATAATCTGACCCTAACTGTCAATAGCTGGGAGGTTGGGAAACACTGGTCTATAGGAACCTTAGCTGTTTAGCATAAGACAACTTTAAGCATTCCAAGAACAAGGCTGTATTCAGGTCAATTAAAGCAGAATGTCTGGGAATGAGACCCAGGTGATAATAGTTTTAACACTTTCCAGGTGATTCTGATATGTAACCAATTGGATGGGAATTCTTCTAAAGAATGGAAAATATGTGCTGGGTGTGGTAGCACATGCCTGTAATCCCAGTGACTCAGGAGGCTGAGGCAGGAGTATCTCTAGTTCAAACCCAGCATTGACAACTTAGCAAGGCCCTAAGCAACTCAGTGTGATCCTGTCTCTAATAACATATAAAAAAGGGGGATGTGGTTTGGTGCTTAAGTGCCCCTGGGTTCAATCCCTGGTATGAAAAAAAAAAAAAATGGAAAATATATAAATTGACAAATAGTCAAAAATTATGCTGGTCAATCTGCTTGCTCCCAGATTCATTTTTCACTTTTCCTTAATGTGTTCAGGTCCTTAGGAGAATGTCAGTGAATCCTGTTACCCAGGCTCCCTTGCCTCTGATGCCTGGTTAGATTCAGTCAATAGGTACCACCTAAACATTGGAGGTGAGAGAAAAGGAGCAGGTCATTTATTTTTCCTGCTCCTTCTGTGTGCTGTCAAGATTCTGGCAGTAGTTTTGTTTCCCCATACATGCAGGTGCATGAAGGTAGCTGATTTCCCATGGCTTTAGCTTTCAACCAGGTTCTGGTCACCCCTTATCCTCCCATATCCTTTTAGGCCCCGGGGTGGCAAAAGTTGCTGGCTAATGTCTGGATGTTCTCATTTTTATTATTGGTTCCCTCAGCTCTCATTTCTGCAAGTGATCTCTTAATTAAAAAGCCACTGCAATTTCTAAGTGAACATACTGTACCCTTCCAAGCAGAATGGGCTTCATGGTCATGCAACCCCCTGCAGTCATATGGGCTCCATGCTCAAAAGGATCCCACATTTGGTTTAGTACTCTGTTGCAACTATCTTAGAATTCTTCATCCATGGGAACAAGAGGCCCTGCATGTTGCTCACCTGTCCCTGAAAACTATGTGGTGATTCTGTTGACAGGGCTCTGATGGATATGAAACTATTCTTAATAGGAAGTAAGTGGCATGAGAAAGACTTGAAGTTAAAAATATGCTTGACATATTCAGTGGACAGTAAGAAGCAGCTATTTCCAACCTAACTGGAAAGGATAACCCATCATCACATCTACTGTCAATCTTGTGGTACCCAGAAAAAGCCCACAGACTTCGTTTACCAAGGATAGCATCATTTGGTACAGAGAACACGTAATCAGAGCTTAGGTGTGGTGAGGGCTGGTATAGCAGCAACAGTTTCGTTCTTCTTCAAGCTTTATTGAGGCATAATTGTCAAACAAAATTGCACACATTTAAGGTATACAGTATATGATTTGATACACACATCCATTGTGGAATGATTACCACTGTTGAGTTAACACATCTACTACCTCTACCACCTCACAGAATTATCATTTGTGTGCGTGTGTGTGTGCATGTGGTAAGAACACTGAAAATCTACTCTCAGCAATTTTCAAGTGTACAATACAGTATTATTAACTATAGTCACCATGCTCTACCTTAGAGTCCCAGATCTTATAACTGAAAGTTGGTACTTTTTGCCCCAGATCTTTGCACTTCACTCCAACCCCATCCCCCAGCAACCACTAATGTACTCTCTGCTTCTGTGAATTTGACTTAAATTTCAAATGTAAATGGGATCATGGAATATCTGTCTCTATCTGGTTTATGTTTCTTAATATATTGTCCTCTAGGTTCAGATATGTTATTGCAAATGGAAAGTTTTCCGTCTTTTTTATGGCTCAATAATATTCACATATATGAATATATATGCCATTTGTATGTATATAAATTATATATATGTATATATATCACATTTTTCTCTTTATTCATTCATCTGTAAACAGATACTCAGGTTTGCTTAGGATTGCTGGATCATATGGTAGTTCCATTTTTAATTTTTTAATGAGCTTCTTGTTTTCATAATGGTTGTACCAATTTACATTTTCATCAGTAGTGCATAAGGGTTCACTTTTCTCCACATCTTTGTTAACACTTGTTATCTCTTTTTCTTTCTTGGGAATAGCCATTCTGATGGGTGTAAGGCAGTATCTCACTGTGGTTTAGATTTGCATTTTCCTGATAATTAGTGATACTAAGCACCTTTTCATGTACTTATTGGCCATTTGTGTGCCTTTGTAGAAATGCCTGTTCAGGTCCTCATCCACTTTAAATTGGATTATTTGTTTTGTGCTATTGCGTTGTAGGAGTTCTTCACGTATTTTGGATAGTAACCCCTTACCAGATAAATGGTTTACAAACATTCCATTCCATAGGTGCCTTTTAAAAACTGTTTCCTAGCCAGAGACTGTGGCACATGCCTGTAATCCCAGTGGTTTGGGAAGCAGGAGGATAGTGAGTTCAAAGCCAGCCTCAGCAAAAGTGAGGCACTAAGCAACTCATTGAGACCCTGTCTCTAAATAAAATACAAAATAGGGCTGGGGATGTGGCTCAGTGGCTGAGTGTTCGTGAGTTCAATCCCTGGTACTCACCCCCTTGCCCCCACAAAAATGTTTCCTTTGCTATGCAGAAATTTTTTAGTTTGTGGTGGCACTTATTTTTTGCTTCTGTTGTCTTGTTTTTGATGTCATATCCAAAAGTCTATTGTGAAGACCAATGTCAAGGAGATTTTTCCCATTTTCTTCTAGGAATTTCATGGTTGCAGACTTTATATTTAAGTCTTTAATCCATTTTGTGTTAATTTTCGTAAGTGGCATAGGAGTCTAATTTAATTCTTTGGCATCTGCTTATGTAGTTTTCTCAACACCATTTACAATTCTTTGAATATGGCAAGTGTCCCTCAACGTCAATGTATTAAAGACTTGAATTCCAGGATAGAGCCATTGGAAGTGTGATGAAACTCTCGGAGGTGGGGCCTAGAGAGATGTTCTTAGGTCAATAAGGGCATGCCTCTGAAGGGGATTGTAGGACCCTCTTGATTTTTGCCTCCTGGTTGGTTTTGTTTTATTTTGTTCCTAGAGATTAAACCTGGGGTTGCTTAACCACTGAGTCACATCCCAAGCATATTTTCTTTTTTTTTTTCTTTCTTTTTGGTTTGAGACAGGGTCTCACTAATTAGGTTGCTGAGTATGGGTTTGAACTTGAGATCCTCCTGCCTCAGCCTCCTGAGCCACTGGGATTATGGGTGTATGCCTCTAAATTGTTCTTATCAGGTATTTTAGTCACAGCAGTGAAAATCTGACTGACACAACTTCCTTGGTTAAGTTTACTAAGTATTTTATTTTTTCATGCTATTGCAAATGGGACTATTTTTGAAAAAATAGTTTGTTGTTAATTAATGGAAATGCAATTGATTTTGTATTTTGATTTTGTATCCTGCAATTTTACTAAATTTGTTTATTCATTTTTAGTTTTAAATGCTAATTTTTTTTCGGTGTCACTTTTCAGGTTTTCTTATGAAGAACATATTATCTGCAAATTGTTTTTACTTATTCCTTTCTAATTGGATCCTTTTCATTTATTTTTCTTGCTTACTTGATTTTCATAGAACTTCCAGTACTACATTGAATAGAAGTGACAAGAATGGGCATTCTTGTCTTCTTGATTTTAGAGGAAAAGCTTTTAGCTTCTCACCATTGAGTATGATATTAGCTGTGAACTTGTCATATACAGCCCTTATTATGTTGAACTGGATTCCTTCTATATCCAATTTGTTGATTTTTTATCATGAAAGGACGTTGAATTTTGTCAAATGCTTTTTTTGCATCTATTGAAGTAATTATGACTTTATCCTTCATGTGTTGATGTGGTGTATCATATTGATTGATTGAGATGAGCATGCTGACTGGATTCCACAGCCACTGGTTTGAATGGAGTCACAGGCTGTGCTTCCTGGCCAGGGGTACTGCTGGCTGGGCTGCATGTTCAGGCAGGGCCTCAGACTGTGCTCCCCAGTTGTGCAGGACTGCTGGCTATGCCCTACATTGAAGGAGGGAGATGGTCTCCTGGTCATGCTCCCTGGTTGGACTGAACAGCTAGCTGGGGACCTCAGCTGGGCAAGTTTAACTGCTAACCATGTTCCCTGGCCAGATGGAGCTGCCATCTTGCCTCCACATGGGGGTGGAGCTGCTGACTGGGCTCTCTGGTGGTATGACCACTGGCAAGGACACAAAGCCACTAGGAAGATCTATACTTGTCACCATGAGCCCCACTTCCTTTTGTTCCTAGCAGACCTCAATTAGTTTAGCCCTGACAATTTCCCAGTGTTTCCCATGGGGCAAACCAGAAGTGGATCACAACAAAGAGCTTTGGAATGCTAGGACACTAGATGTCCGCCTTGACTCTCTTTTCCCCACTGGAGAAACCATAGGTCCTGGGGGATTCTTCTCACTGTGTGTCCTGAGGGAGAATCAATGTAAAAAAGTGAAAACATTCCTCTTACCCTTCAAATATGGCTTTTCTCAAGCTTTTAGGTCAAAGGGAGTACTTTAGCCTCATCCTCAGATTCTGAGCTTTTTAAGAAATGTGTTCTTATCTGTGTGTATTTGGAAGTCAGTATTTGTGTGAGCAGGACTAGAGCTGGTCCTAGGGTAGGCACCTCCTATTCTATCTTTTGACTGATATCACCCTTCAGTAGTAACCTGTTTTCCACATTCCAGTGTTTAATGTGCTTAGAACCTATTCTGAAATTCACATGCTAGATCTGAATGGTAAGATTCCACAAGTAATGTGTACAAATTCCAAGAAAAAAATGTCTGTGCATTTAGTTCTTTTTCTTCTCATAGCAAGCTACATAACATGGTGGTCCTGGAGTAACATAAATTTTAATTTATATTCTTTATTGAAATGTAACACACACAGAGAAAAGTACTCAAATTATAAAACATATAGCCCACTTAATTTCCACTAAGTGAATATGTCCATCACTCTGATAATGAAAGGGCATGCGAGTTCCATAGAAGGACCCCTCATGCCAACATCCCCTCCAAAGTTAACTAGGTATCCTTACATCCAATGCCACGGAGAAGAGTTGCAGACCTCAAAGAAAAGGATTGTACAGCATGAGCTATTTTGTATCTTGCTTGTTTCACCCAGTACTAAGTAGTATCTTTGTTTGCTTAACTTTATAATAATTCATTTTAAAAATTTCACAACGTGTTTATTCATTTTAGTATTTATGGATGCTAAGATTGCTTTTAGTTTTAGCAGACTATGAATAATGCTGCTATGCACATTCTTGCCCATGCCTTATGGTGCACATGGGTGCATTTGGGGGAGGTATGTAATTTGGTAGTGCAATTGATATGTTGTAATTTATGAGTCTTTCAACTTTAGCAGACACTGCCACTTTCCAAAGTGATTGTATCAATTTAAGTAGTTACCACTAGTGGATACCAACATTTGGTGTCATCTTCCTTTTTCTCATTTCAGTCATTCTGATGAGTACATAGTGACTTCTCAGTGACTTTAATTTGCTTTTTTCTAATAACTAATGTAGAAAAGTACCTTTTCGTGTATTTTTTGTCCATTTGGGTATCTTTTTTGTAATGCTGATTGAAGGTCATGCCCATTTTTCTATTAGATTGATAATTCTTCTTCTAATTGATTTATAGTTCTCTGTATATTCAGGATGCAAGTCCTCTTTGATTTATATGCATGCAAATATTTTGTCCCACTCCGTGACTTGTCTTACTCTTTTAATGATATCTTTTAATGAAAAGAATTGATAGTTTTAACTTAGTTCAATTTAGAATCTTCCTTTGTGGTTAGTAATTGTTGTGTCCTATTTAAGAAATCTTTGTCTACCTAAATGCATGAAAATATTCCTTATTCTCCTTCACTGACTTTCAGAAGAGTAAAAGTTTAACTTTCACATTCAGATGAACAATTCAAAAATTTTGTGACAGGTAAGAGATCAACAGCAAGGTTAATTTCTTTTCATAGGAATAAACAAATGATCTATCGCCCTTTACTGAAAAGACCACCCTTACCCTATCATTCTCTAGTTCCACTCTTACCATTCATCATGTATCCAGTTATGACTGGCTTCAGTATTATGATAAGTCTGGACTCTGAGTCAGTTGAGTATGGAGGAAAGGGCATTTCAGGGAGGGGGAACAGCAGTGCAGAGGTCGAGGGTTGGGTGAATACCTGGAGGTTTCCAGAGATTGACAAAGGGCCAGAGTGGCTGGAGCACAGAGCAGGGAAGTATGGTTTGTTACCATGTCAGTAGGAGCCAGAACATGAAGGCCATCACATCCTAAGAACACAGGGATACAAGACAAGTGTATTAAACATATGGATAACTTAACCGGCTTTGCATGTGCACATTATTGTGGCTGCAATAAGAAGAGATTGAAGGGGATCAGAGTAGCTATAAGCACTCTGCTAGGAGGTTATCTGAGTTGATCAGAAAGAGATGTGGTGGCCTAGATTAGAGTGGACATAGTACAGATGGAGAAAAATGGGCTAATCAGAGAGGGAGATTTGGAAAGCAAGTTGGCAGGACCTCATGATAACTGATTCCTCAGAAAAATCAGTTTCTTGCTGGTGTATCTAAATAAAGGGAAGTATCATTATAGAGACTGTGAGCATTAGAAGACAGCTAAGCATGTTGAGAAAAGGTCTTATCATTTTTGTATGAGTACATACTGATTTTCAATTTCCAAAGGAAAAAGCAAAACTAGTTTGAATGGGGCCTAAGACTCAGTATACCATACCAGCAGATGAATTTTGACACTGGCTAGAGACTGAGAGAATTCCCCAGAATTCACCCACTCCTTGATTCTATAGCAAGTGTAAATTCGGTGAGAACATTTCAGGGCACACAGTATTTTATTCTACCCACTTAAATGAATAGATTCATCACTTGGTCCAATATATTATTTTATGTTCTCTGTTAATGTATTAAATGACTGGTTCTCCAGATACAGGAGTTGTTAACAGGAGTGGGTCCCTTATAGACAATTAAGTTATCCATGAACCACTTGAAATGATGAGCACTTTTCTAAAGAGAGGATCCATCAGAGAGTTTGTGACACAAAAAAAAGTGAATGATGGATCCATTGATTCTGTGTTTTATCTCAGAAATGGAAGAGATCAACTGAGGGAACCAGGAAGATAAGGGAATTTGGCTGGAGCTTGTAGAATTTTTTTTCTAGATCTACAGAGAAATATCTTAGGAGGGAAGGAGTAAGAAAGAAAGTGGGGCAAAAGAGGCCACTTTTTATTTAGATGGAGTAAACATCTGAGGAATTCCAATTATGGAATGTTACCAGAGAATCACTTTAGTGTTAGTAAGTGAACTTAACACTAAGTGAGGATTCAGGATGAGGCTATTATGTCTAGAGCTCTAGCCACAAGGAGTAGCTACATAAAAACTTGTGTGGAAAGCATTGTAGTTTCAGACCCACTGAGGACATCTCTAGAGCGAAAAGCAATTTTATGTGAAAAAAAGACTTCTACTTCCAGTGCATTAGGCACACCACTGGCACCAGAGACACAGCCTCACTCTTCTCTGAAGGTGACCCAGAGAAAGTTCACTGAGAAAGCTGTATAGCAGTTGGGGAAATGGCTATACTCCCTGCTTCCCTGACTATCCAGTAGGGATGAACAGTCTAGCTTTTAAGATTAACCCTGGAAACAAGATATTTCCTGTAACCAAATATCATTAATTGACTAAAAAAATCACCAAGGACTAAAAATTTATAATATAGTTTGGACAGGTATTTTCAAGTACTTCATGGTAGCCTTAATGATATTTCCTTATCAATATGTTCAGATATATCATATTGGCTACATATTAAAATAAGAAATGTAACTGGCTATTAGTATAACTTTTGCTAATAATTACACATTTAAAAAGCCCCCAAAGCCTGTAGTTAAACCCAACAGGTTTCCAATGTTCCCTTCCAAAAGTCCTTGAAAATTAAATGACATTCCAACTATTGTCCCTTTTCCTGCTACGTTCTCCAACTCAAAAGCAAAATCAGAAGTTACTTTTCCAACTTTTCCACTTTCCTGGTGGTTCTGAAGTAGGCCACAAATCTTTTTCAATTTTTGGGAGAGTTGGAATCCACCATAGATCTTTTCTTTGCAGATTTCCCAACCACATCTTGCATCTAGGTAAATAGATGATAAATGATAGGTAGATGATAGATGCATAGATAGATAGATAATAAATAGATGATAGATAGACATACAGGTAGGTTTACTCATCCATTCCATAAATATTTCCTTAGTAACTTCCAGTGGCAGATCTGATGCAGGGCTGAGATCTTTTGTTGTGGTTCAGTATAAATGCCATGGGCCTCTTAACTAGGTCCAGAAAGAATCTAAACTGTTCCAAAACTTTCTTCCTAACCTTCTACCAGGAATGGGCTATAAAGTCACTAATTTTCATCCAGGATATAATACATCTTTACTTTGAAAGCACCTTGCTCTGGAATTTGGTACCCTAGTTAAGAAAAAAATTCTTTTTCTGAGGACATATATTTCTCTTTTGAAGTTCATGGTTTTCTATGCTGATTTTTAAGTTAATACACTTTATTTGTAGAGCAATCTTAGGTTCACAGCAAACTTGGGCAGAAAGTACAGGGAATTCCTATGCACCCCTTATACCTCTTCCCAACCTCCTGCAATGTTCACATTCCAAGTCACAGTGGGACACTTATTACAACTGATGAACTACATTGACACATCATCATCTAAAGGCCATAGTTTTATTAGGGCTCATGCCTGGTGATGTACATTGCATTATCCAGGACTTCCATGTGGTGCTGAAAAGCACCGTAAGAAGCAGCATACTTACCTCATTCCTGATCTTAGTGAAAAACCTCTGATTTTCTCACCATTCAGTATATGATGTTAGATGTATGCATTTTTTTGTAGATTTTTTTTCTCAATCAAGTTGAGAAAGGTCTATTCCTAGTTCACTGATAATTTTTACGGTGAATGAATGTCAGATTTTGTCAAATGCTTTTTGTTTCTGTCGATATAATCATGATTTTTCTCCTTTAGCTTGTCAATGTGATGGATTCTTTTAATTGATTTTTTTGAATGTTGACTAGGTCTTCCTTAACCAGGATAAATCCTACTTGATCCTGGTATATAATTATTTTCATATATTGTTGAATTTAATTTAAAAAAGATTTTTGTATCTATTTTTATGAAAGATACTGGTCTGCAGTTTTCTTTTCTTGTAATATCTCTCTGTGTGGGTATTAGAATTATGCTGGCCTTGCATAGTGGGTTACAACCCCCACTTCAAGGTAGTGCAAGTTCTGTAAAATAATAAGATACTTCTGATGTCTCCCTCCCCTCCCCTGCTTCTTTGCTGTCATTGTTTTCACTTACACAGAAGCATGTATAAATGCGTATAGATAAATAACATACATATGTAGCATACATGATCAAATACAATGTTTCTATTATCATTTTGAACAAACTGCTGTTACATCAATTAAGCACAAGTGAAATAAACATTTTTATTTTACTTTCACATATTCATTCTCTCATGATCTTCCTTTCTTTACGTAGATCTGATTATATGACCTATATTATTTTCCTTCTCTGTAAAGAACTTTTAACATGCCTTGCAAGGCAGGTCTACTGGCAACAAATTTTGTCAACTGTTGTTTATCTGAGAAAGTCTTTATTTCTTCTTTACTTTTGAAGGATAATTTCATAGGTAAAGAATGCTTGGTTGATGGTCTCTTTGTTTTTACTCCACTCTCTTCTTACTTATATAGGTCCTGAGAAGGCAAGTGTAATACCTATCTTTGCTCCTTTGTAGGTAAGGTATTTTTTACCTTCTGGCTTCTTTCAACATTTTTCTCTGTTTTCAATTTTTGAAAGAAATTGAATATGTATGCCTAGTTTTAGGGGTTTGTGGGGGATTGACACTTATCCCACCTAGTATTCTCTGAAGACTCCTAGATCTGATGGTATTTGGGGGAAATTCTCAGTCACTATTGCTTCAAGTATTTCCTTTCTTCCTTTTTCTCTGTCTTTTCCTTATGTAATATGCATTACACATATGTTACACCTTTTTAGTTGTTCCACAGTTCTTGGATATTCTCTTCTGTTTCATGAGGTTTTGTTTTGTTTTGTTTTGTTTTGTTTTGTTTTGTTTTGTTTTGCTTTGTTTTGTTTTGTTTTGTTTTGTTCTGTTCTGTTCTGTTCTGTTCTGTTTTCTTTGCTTTTCAGTTTTGGAAGTTTTATCATTATATCCTCAAGCTCAGAGATTCTTCTCTTAATCATATGTACTCTACCAAAGACCACATCAAAGGAATTCTTCATTTCTGTCAGTGTTTTTGATCTCCAGCATTTACTTTTTATTCTTCCTTAACATTTTTATATTACTGCTTACCTTATCCCTCCATTCTTCATGTTATCTCCTTTTTCCACTAAGCTTTTAACACACTAATCATAGTTTATTGAGATTTCTTGTCTGATAATTCCAACAATTTCTGTCATAGCTCACTCTGGTTCTGATGTTTGCCTGTCTCTTTAAAGTATGCTTGCTACCTTTTTATACAACTTTTAATTTTTTGTGGGAAGGTAGATAGGATCTACTGGGAGAAAGGAGGTGTGGTGAGCAGGTCTTTAATAATGTGGTGATAAGGTATGGGAATAAGTGAGTGTCCTGTAGCCATCGATTTAGGTCATAGTCCTTTGGTGACCCTCTGCTTCTGTACTGCACCCTGCACCATTGCTCCTGTTTCCTCCCTTCCTCTCAGGTAAAGGCAGGCTGGTTCTCTTCCTCCACATGGAAGAGTGAATGGAATCTGGCATTTCCCCCTGGGAGGCTTAGGCTCTGATAAAACCCCAGTAGGTTAAGCTCTGTAAAAGAGTTTTTCCTGAGAGTAGGCTTCATTAAGAAGAGCAGAATGTGGATGCTTATGGGTTTCTGCTCAGATGGATTGTGATTCTCTGTATCCTCCTGGCAGTCTGTAAATTTGGAGTTTGCTCTGTGACCTCACTTCTCTTTAAGATCTAAGGAGCGTTATCAATTTTTCAGTTTGTTTAGTTTCTTACTTTCGTTGGGATGCAGTGGTGGTTTTTAAGCTCCTTACATGCTGGACTGGAAACCAAAACTTCCCATACTGATTGTGTACTTCATTTTTTGCCTGGATATTCCTGTTCTCTTCTTGGTCTCTATCAATTTCTCTCTGTCTTTTTAACCATGTAACAATTCACCCACTCAGGCAATTATTGAGCACTTACTGTATGCCAGGTTGAACAGATATTGTTTTGCTCGGTTTGCCTAGAAACAGAACTTCTCAAATGTATGTGGCCACAGATCTACTCATTTATATTCAAACAACAAATA
The DNA here is from genome assembly GCA_020662805.1 of Glaucomys volans. NCBI lineage: Eukaryota > Metazoa > Chordata > Mammalia > Rodentia > Sciuridae > Glaucomys > Glaucomys volans. The sequence goes on along the minus strand of JAJEJO010000122.1, from coordinate 73,674 downwards.
TTAACATCCTGAGGAACTAGTGTACCTGTGTCACAAACTTTAGAAACTCTAATCTTAGGTAATATTTAGGTGTTTATTAATCCTAATAACCACATGGCTTCAAAGCAGGGAAATTAAAAAAAAAAAGCTGTGGCAAAACATATGCAGCTTAAAATTTATCAGTCATATAAAAATATACAGCTTAATGGCATTAAGAACATTCACACTCTTGTGCAACTATCACCACTATCCATTTTCAGAACATTTCATCATTCTAAACTGAAACTCTGTGCCCATTAAACAATAACTCCTCGTTTCCTCTTTCCCAAGTCTCTATAACCACTATATTACTCTGTGCCTCTATATATTTTATTACTCTAGTTTTCTCTTCTAAGCAATGTCGTACAATATTTGTCCTTTATATGTCTGGCTTATTTCATTTAGTATTCATTCATATAATTTCATCTATAAAATTTTTATTGGTTCTTTTTAGTTATACATAACAATAGGATTCATTTTGACATAATTATAAAAGCATGGATTATAGTTTGTTCTAATTCAGTCCCCAGTCCTTCCCCTTTCCCTTCCCTCATCCCTCTTCCTGTTCCTTTCCCTCTAATGTTCTGTCTGCTATTTATTTATAGTGTTTTTCTTTTTTTAAATTAGGGTCTTGTAGATACACCTGATGGTGAGATTCATTGTGGTATATTCATATTCATATGTGTATATATATATATATATATATACACACATATATGTGTGTGTGTGTGTTTGTGTGTGTGTGTATGGATATGAAAGTTAGGTCCATCCAGTTTGCTCTACTGTCTTTTCCTATCCCATCCTTCTCCTTTCCCTTTATTCCTCTTTGTCTACTCCACTGATCTTTCTTCATATTCTTTCTTTATATTCCCCTTCCCCATTATTTTGGATTAGCTTTCACCTATTGGAGTAAACCTTTGACTTTTGACTTCTGGGGATTGGCATGATAGTCTCTAGTTCCATCTATTTACTAGCAAATGCCATAAAGCCAGTCTTCTTTATGACTGGGTGTACTCCATTGTATATATATGCCACATTTTCTTTATCCATTCATCTGTTGAAGGGCTCCAAAGCTTAGCTATTGTGAATTGAGCTGCTATAAACGTTGATGTGGCTGCATCACTGTAGTACACCGATTTTGGTTTTTGGATATATTCCAAGGAGTGGGGTGGTTTCATGTGGTGGTTCCATTCCTAGGTTTTTGAGGATTCGCCATACTTCTTTCCAAAGTTGTTGCACTAATTTGCAGTCTCACCAACAATGTATAAGTGCACATTTTTCCCAACATTTATTGTTACTTGTATTCTTGATAATTGCCATTCTGACTGGAGTCAGATGAAATCTCAATGTAGTTTTTTTTTAATTGAACCCAGGGCCTTGTGCATGCTAGGCAAGCACTCTACCAAGTGAGTTATATCCCTAGCCCTCAATGTAGTTTTTTTTTTTTTTTTCTTTTGGAACCAGGGATTGAACTCAGGGGCACTCGGCCACTGAGTCACATCCCCAGTCCTATTTTGTATTTTATTTTACACAGGGTCTCACTGAGTTGCTTAGGGCCTCGCTAAGTTGCTGAGACTGGCTTCGATCTCGCAATCCTCCTGCCTCAGCCTCCCGAGCTGCTGGGATTACAGGGGTGTGCCACTGCACCTAGTTCAATGTAGTTTTAATTTGCAATTATCTAATTGCTAGACGTGTTGAACATTTTTTCATATTTTTGTTTACCATCTGCATTTCTTCATTGGAGATGTGCCTGTTTAGTTCCTTTGCCCATTCATAGATTCATTTGTCAAGGTTTTTTTAGTTCTTTCTATATCCTGGATATTAATGCCCTATCGGAGAATCAGGTGGCAAAGATTTTTCTCCCTTCTGTTGGCTCTCTCTCCACACTGTTGTTTCTTTTGCATGAAGAGGTTTTTTAATTTATGCCATCCCACTTATTGATTTTTTATTTTACTTCTTGAGCTTTAGGAGTCTTGTTAAGGAAGACAGTTTCCGAGCTGACATGCTGGAGTATTGGGCCTATATTTTCTTGTAGCAGTTTCAGGGTTTCTGGTCTAATTTCTGGGTCTTTGAGTTGACTTTTGTGCAGGATGAGAGATAGGGGTAACATTTCATTCTACTAAAAATGGATTTCCAGTTTTCCTGGCACCATTTGTTAAGAAGGCTATGTTTTCTCCAACATATTGGCACTGTGTTAAGTATGAGATTACTGTGTTTATGTGGTGTTTTAGTCAGCTTTTTCACTGCTGTGACTAAATGATCTGACCAGCACAATTATAGAGGATGAAAGGTTTATTTGGGGGCTTATGGTTTCAGAGGTCTTAGCTCCATTCTTCAGGGCTCAAGGTGAGGCAGAATATTATGGCAGAAGAGCATGACAGAGCGAAGCAGTTCACATCATCAGGAAGGAGAGAGAGAGAGAGAGAGAGAGAGAGAGAGAGACTCCACTCGCCAGATAAAAAATATATATCCCAAAGCCATGCCTCAATTCCAGTCTCCTGCCAGCCACACACTACCACTTCAATTAATCCCATCAGGGATTAATCCTCTGATTGGGTTAAGACTCTCACAACCCAATCATTTCTTCTCTGAACCTTCCTTAATTTAAGGTCTGCCCAATGCTTTGTGTTTCTCACTAAGGATTTCTTTGGCAATTCTAGGCCTCTATTTTTCCAAATGAATGTCATGACTGCTTTTTCTATTTCTCTGGAGAATTTCATTGGAATTTTAATGGGAATTGCACTTTTGGTAGTATGGCCATTTTGACAATATTAATTCTGCCTATCCAAGAACATGGGAAGTCATTCCATCTTCTAAGGTCTTCCTCAGTTTCTTTATTTAGTGTTGTGCTATAACACTAGTTTTCATTATTGAGCTCCTTCACCTCTTTTGTTAGATTGATTTCCAAGTACCTTATTTTATTTTGAGGCTATTGTGAATGAAATAGTGTTCCTAATTTCTTTTTCAGCAGATTCATCATTGGAGTATAAGACTGCAATTGATTTATGAATATTGATCTTGTATCCTGCTACTTTATTGAATTCATTTATGAATTCTAGAAGTCTTCTGGTAAAGTTTTTCAGATCTTTTAAATATAGGATAGCAACAGAGATAATTTGAGCTCTTTTTTTTTTTTCCTATTCATATCCCTTTAATTTCCTTCTCTTGCCTGATTTCTCCAGCTAGAGTTTCAAAGACTATGTTGAATAGGAGTGGTGAAAGGGGGGATCCTTGTCTTGTTCCTGTTTTTAGAGGAAATGTTTTCAGTTCTTCTCCATTCAGAATTGTGTTGGCCTTGGGTTTGCCATATACAGCCTTTACAATGTTGGGGTGAGTTCCTTTTTATCCCAGTTTCTCTAGTGTTTTGAACAGGAACAAGTGCTATACTTTGTTGAATCCTTTTTCTGCATCTCTTGGGATAACCATGTGATTCTTGCCCTTAACTCTTTTATGTGGTGAATTACATCTATTGAGTTCTGTGGGAGGCCATCCATGTTTAGCAGAATCAGGCTTGGCTGAGCCACGGGATACAGAGGTCTGACTCCCAGGAACTGGCAGCCATGAGAGATTATTTCAGACAGCCTGGAGTAGGTGGCCCTGTACAGAGTTGGCTCACTGAGGAAATGCTCATTCTCTAAGCAAATTGCTTCCCTAATTCTACTCCATCCTGTTCCTCATGGAAGAAATCCCTCCCAATCTGGTCCCTCTTTCCTGTGCAATTATAAATAAAGGTGAAGGTGGGCTTCTCCATTTTGTTGGAGGCCAGTTCTGGCATGGCCCAGTCTGCCACACCCCCTTCCATTTGAAAAGATTATTGGCTTTTGTGTTTATTTGATAAGTTTCTTGGTGATGAACTGATAGCCAGCACCATCCCATCCTCCAACAATCTCTTTCCCTCATCCATGTTGGACATGGCAGGAAACCCCCCACAGAGTTCCATATGTTGAACTAACCTGCATCCCTGGGATGAAACCCACTTGATCATGGTGCACTATCTTTTTATCGTGTTTTTGTAGGTGGTTTGCCAATATGTTATTAAGAGTTTTTGCATTTGTGTTCATCAAGGATATTGGTCTGAAGTTTTCTTTCCTTGATGTGTCTTTGTCTGGTTTTGGTATTAGGGTGTACCAGCTTGGTAGAATGAATTTGGCAGTGTTCCCTCCTCTTCTATTTCATGGAATAGAATAATTTGAGGAGGATTGATATTAGTTCTCCTTTGAGGTCTGGTAGAACTTGACTGAGAATCCATCTAGTCCTGAGCTTTTCTTTGTTAGAAGGTTCTTAATAGCTGCTTTAATTTTGTTACTTGAAATTGATCTGTTTTCTATATCCTCATGGTTCAATTTGGGTAGGTCAATATGTCTCTAGGAATTTGTCAATATTGTCAAGATTTTATAGCTTATCATACTATAAATTTTCAAAATAGTTTCTGAAGATCCTCTGGATTTCAGTAGTGTCTGTGGTGATATTTCCTTTTCCATCATGCATTTTGATCATTTGAGGTTTTTTTCCCTCTTTCTTTTGGTTAGTTTGGCTAATGATTTATCAATTTTTTTTATCCTCTCCAAAAAACAACTCTTCATTTTGTTGATATTTTGTTTTTGCAATCTCAATTTAATTGACTTCAAGGACTTCCTTTCTCCTACTGATTTGGGTGTTGGTTTGTTCTTTATCTAGGGTTTTGAAATGTAATGTTAGATTATTTATTTGGTATCTATTTTTTAATATATGAGCTCAATGCTATGAACTTTCCTCTTAGAACTGCCCTCATGCTGTCCCAGAGATTTTAATATGTTGTACCATTATTCTCATTTATATCTAAGAGTTTTTTTATTTCTCCCCTGGGTTTTGTTGTTGTTGTTGTTGATGTTGTTGTTGTTCTCCATTCATCATTCAAAAGTATACTATTTTATCTCCAGATGTTATGGTGATTTCTGTTTTTATCTTATCACTGATTTCTCATTTCTCATTTCATTCCATTATGCTCTGATAGAATGCAAGGTATTATCTCTATTTTTTCATTTTTGCTAAGATTTTCCTTGTGACCTAAAATATGATCTATTTTAGAAAAAGTTCCATGTGCTGCCAAGAAGAAAGTAAATTAAGTCATTGATGGATTAAATAATCTATATATGTCTGTTAGGCACATATTATTAATTGTATTTTAGTTCTGCAGAATCTTTACTTAGCTTTTGTTTGAATGATATAACCAATTGTGTGAGAGTCATTTTAAAGTCACTCAGTATTATTGTATTATGGTCTACTTGAGTCTTAATATTGAGAAGGGTTTGTTTTATGTATGTAGATGCTCCATTGTTTGGGGCATAAATATTTATGATCATTATATCTTGTTGATAAATAACTCCCTTAAGCTGTATTTGTTTCCTCTGATTAACTTTGGCTTGAAGTCCACTTTATCTGATGTGCAATAGCAACCGCTGCTTATTTATGAGCCCCATGTGAGTGGTATGTCTTTTCCCATCATTTTCCTTCAGTCTATGAATGCCTATGCCAGTGAGGTGAGTCTATTGCAGAAAGCACATTGTTGAGTCTTGTTTTTATTTATTTTAGTTTTTTATTTGTTCTAATTAGTTATACATGACAGTAGAATGTATTTATGCATTTTGACAAATCATATATAAATGGAGAATAATTTTTCATTAAATCCAGTCTGCCAACCTCTGTCTTTTGATTGAAAAATTTAGACTGCTTATATTCAATGTTATTATTGAGAGATGATTTTTATTTCCTGCTATCTTAATTTATTTCTAATGGTTAAGCTGGACTTGATTCTCTTTTAATCGACTATTCTAGTGTAATTTCTCCCTATGCAGGTTTTCATTTTTATTTTTAATTTCTTATTCATGAAATACTTTGTTGAGTATGTTTTGTAATGCAGGTTTTCTAGTTATAAATTCTTTTAGATTTTATTTTTCATGGAAGGTTTTTATTTCCTCTTCAATTCTGAAGCATAATTTTGCCAGGTACAGTATCTTGATTAACATCCATTTTCATTCAGAGCTTGATATATATTATTCCAAGATCTCCTGGCTTTTAGGGTCTGGGTTGAGAAATCAGTTGAAATCCAGTTTAGTTTACCTCTAAATGTGACCAGTTGTTTTTCTCTTGTAGCTTTTAAAATTCTATCCTTTTTCTGCATGCTAGGCATTTTCATAATAAAATGTTTCTTGGAGTGGCTCTATTGTGACTTTGTATGTTTAGAGTTCCATATGCCTCTTGTATTCAAATTTCCATCTAATTCTTAAGGTTGGAAAAATTTTCTGATATTATTTCATTGAAAAGACTTATGCATTCCTTCAGTTTGTATTTCACAGCCTTCATCTACCTCAATGAATCTTAAATTTGGCCTTTTCATGTTATCTCATATTTCCTGAAAGTTCTGTTTATAGTCTCTTAAAATTTTTTCTCCATGGTCAATTTTATTTTTGAGGTTATTACTTTGTCTTCAAAAGACCTAAAAATTTATTTTCAAAGTGGTCTAATCTAGAGGTGATGCTTTCCATTCAATTTTTAATTTGATTTACTAATCCTTTCATTGTAAGGATTTCCATTTGGTTCTTTTTCAGAACCTCTATCTCCTTACTGAAGTTATTTTTTTTATTGAAATATGATGAAACTTTTGTTTAAGTGAAGTGATTTTTAGTGAAAATTATTTTCTGATTTTACTCCATATATCTTCTTTTAGGTCATATGACATTTTAACTATGAGCTTTCTAAATTCCTCTCCTGACATTTCTTCCACTGTAGTGTCAAAGAAGTCAGTTGCTGAAGCAACTGGGCTGGGTTATTTGGGATGGTTTGTTCCCTTGCCTTTTCATATTGTTTGTATGTCCACCCATCTATTGGTATAGTTCTCACTTTTTCTTTTAAGTGAAGGACTACTTTGTGAGCTTCTTTCTCTCAAGAGCCCTGGGTTGGGTGAATATCCACATAAAGATATTTTAAGTCAATGTGGGAGCTCTGCTGATTCCAGTATAAGCACCACTTTATGCAATGCCCCTGAACCCTATTTACTACAATCACTTCAGAGCCAAGCCTTGTTCTAGTCAACCTTATACAAAACAAAAACTTGTTGAAATTGTTCTCCAGAGTTCTTCAAATTCAGGTATAAAATTATAATAAAATTCTGCAGTGGGTAAAAAATTAACTGTTAAATTTATTACACTTAAGGTTATAACCTTACACTTAAGGTTATAACCTTAAGTGAGGGCTAAAAGGGAGGAATAAGAAATACTGGGCAAAAAGAAGAGAGAAAGAGAGAGAGAGAGAGAAGGAATATATAAAAGAATAATTTACACCAAGATTGAAAGGAGGGAAAAATAGAAGAATGGTTGGTTTTTAAGGTAGTAGCAGATAATTCAAGAAGATGAGTAGGGGTAGGAGCAGCACATATTAACTAGAGCTAGGAAAACAAAGATAGGAAGATTGATTCCAATTAATACTTTAAACTCATAGATAAAATGCTTTCAAATCATTTGAAGGGACAATGTTGGCTATTGGGTTAACAATTATCATTCAAGTTAAAGAGTTATTTATATGATCAAAGCTGACATTAGAGTTGTTTATAGTATACCCTGTCAAGGTGAAGAAAATTCTTGCAATTATTGGTTTAGATTTCACTGGAGTTTGGACATTTAGCAGATGTCCATAAGTCTTTGTCTGTGGATCTCTCCTGAGGTGCAGGAGCACAGGAGCCAATTCCCTATATGCTGTGAACCATCATCTTCTGGTTTGTCAGCTCTGGGTCCTGCAGCTGACTACTCAGAGAGTACCGTGTTGTGGGTTGGTTGCTTCTGTTGTATGCAATAGTTCTGGATACTGGCTCTGGAGTATCCCTGTGATTGCTGTGAGTCACCATGTTCCTGCTCTCCTCTACCAGATCCTTTTCATGGTAGTAAGATCCTGGTGGCTGTCTGTGAGTGCAGGAACTCTGGTTGTGAGTTTTCAATGGGTGTTCTGTGGTGCAGAAGTAGTCCACCAGCCAATGCCATTCTCTTAGTCTCAGGTGGTTCACCTAGACTCTTGTTTCCACTACTGCAGGTTGTGAATGGTGAGTGTTGATTCCCTGTTTAGTCTGCAAGCATTCAAACAATGCCTTTCACTTGCCAGTTTTGATCATGGGTCAGGCTATGCACCAGTTAAGGCTGGGTTCTGCCTCTTCCTGCTGTGTAGACTCTGCTAATTTTCCGCTGGGTCTCTATGTCACTGGATATTCAGGCAGCTTCCCTCTGGTATGGCACTGAGACACTGAGGACTGTCCCTAGGCTTCCCATGGTGCCTTCCCCCAGGTGAGTAGTTGGGCCTGGTGAATCAACTTTCCTCTGCTTGGGGGCAAAAGCTTCTCCATTGCTGTCTCTGTCTGAGTTGAGCAAGCAGAAGCTGCAGAGAGCTTTCCACCTTTGCCTGGGTCCTGTTGGTTGAGCAGGGTTAGGTATACTTCCTGGCACAGATCCCAGACAGCTCATTCCCCTTGTTTTTAGTGAAGGGAAGGGAGAGGGAATTTAAGTGATTTTTGGCTAGTAGTGGTCCTTCTAAAAGTTCCTCTGGCCAGATTTTTAAGAGTTCCCTCTGCAGGAGACGTCCCTCTGATTTAATTTGCAGCTGTCTGGGCATGGGAAAAAGCTATATGGATTAAAGGGGGTGACTGGCTGACTGAGGGTGTCACAAGATAGCTGTGGATCCCCAGCTCAGTTTTCTTTTCACATTTTGATTTTCAGTCATTTTCTCTGTTTTAAGGACCCTTCTGTTATCATCAGGCTTTAACTTTTGTTATCTTTCTAAATGTTTTTAAGTGGGTGAGCTTAAGACATTTCCTTGCCCTGCTTCTCTCTCTGCTGTCCATCCCCCACTTTTCCTCCCCAGGTTCATGGTTCGGAGACTGATTTTGTTTTCTACTCTGGTAACCTATTTCCAGTCTCTCCAGGACTCAGACTTGGTATTATTGAGGCTTGGAGCATTGATTTTGTCATCCACCTCTCCATTCTGCTTTTCCTTTATCGCCTCCTTTCTATGTTGTAATGAGATCAGGACTCACTGCCTAGCTCACTTCTTCCATCTTCCTCTATGCTCATGTGTAAGATTGTTATTCTCTTTTGAGTCTGAATAATATTCCATCCTAAGTTAAGACCACATTCTGTTTATCTATTCATATGTCCATGAACACTCGGTTGCTTTTACCTTCCGGCAGTTGCAAACAATAATACAATAAACATTGGTGTTCAAATATCTATCCAAGTCCTAGCTTTACCTTGTATGTGTGTATATATACTCAGAAGTGGGATTACTAGATCATGTAATAATCCTATGTTTAAGTCTTTGAGGAACCACTGGACTTTCCCACAGCAGCAGCATGGCCCCATCTACACCCCCTCATGTGACGTTCAAGGGCCCCAATTTCTCTACATACTAGCCAACACTTGCTGTTTCTGTATGTTAGTCTGTCTGTCTGTTTTTAATAATAGCTATCCTAATGGGTGTGAAGAGGTATTTCATTGTGGTTTTGATTTGCATCTTTCTAATGACTAGTGGTGTTGAACATCTTTTAAAGTACTCATGGACCATTTGAACTTCTTCTGTAGAGAAATTTCTATTCTTTTGCCCTTGAATTGAGTTGTTTGTTTTGTTGTTGATTAGGGAAAATATTTTAATAAGGCAAACAGATTCAACTTTTCCAGGATATTATATGTCCTGATATAATATTGCCAAAAAAATCTTGAAATAATTAGCAATACACATATTCAACAAAAGACTTTTAATCAAAATATATAAAGAATTCCTGTAATTAAATAAGAAGACAAACAACCTAATTTAAAAATCTTTTTGTTAAGATGAAACAGAATATATGCAAATGTCCAATAATCATGAAATGATGCTCTACATTACTAATCATCAGGAAAATACAAATCAACAATAACAATGAGATACTATTATGCACTAAGTAGAATGGCTAAATTTAAAAAGCACAAATATAGTAAGTGTTAGCAAGGATGTGAAGAACTAACTATACTCCTAGTAGGATTAGAAAATGGTGCGACTACTTTGCGAAAAACAATTAGAAGTTTCTCATAAACTTGAACCTATACTTATTAGATAACCCATCAGTCTCACTTCTAGGTACTCACCCAAGAGAAACAAAACATATGTCCTCTCAAAACATAGGTCCATACATACATGTTCATAGTGGCTTCACTCATGGAAGTCAAAAGACAAGAACAACCAAAATGGAAACCACAGACACACGTAGCATGGATCAATCTCAAAAATGTGATGCTATGCAAAAAAAGTCAGACATGAAAGAGTATGTACTATGTAACTGAGTTTATATCAAAAGCTAAGATAGGGCAAAACAAGTTTACAGTGCTAGGTTAGTGTTGCCTATATTCCATAGGGAAGAACAACAACTGTAATAGGACATGAAGGAACTTTGGGGGTGATGCAGATGCTCTGTCTGTTGTGGTGATGCTAATTCCACATATGTCTACATTTCTCAAAATTCACCTCAATGTACATTTTAAAAGGGTGCATTTTATTATATGTAAATTATGCTTTGATAAAGTTGATTTTTTAGACAGTAAGTTCTTGTAACTAAGAAATTGTGACAATAGTCTGTCTCCAAGCTACTTCATATACTTAGGTCTAATAAACTAACTCCTTATACAACAGAGGCCATTTTAGTATTTACTCTCTTTAGGTGTGAACCGAAATAATATTCCACAATGCCATTAATAAAATAATTACATTCAATCCTTTTCTTTCACACTTTCTGAATATGTCAGTATATTTCAAATACACTGAAGAATAAAAGAATGGATAACTGAAAGTGTATGGGTTAAAAGAAAATTTTATTTTATAGCATTATTTATAATATTCCTTAAGTAAATAGAATTAAGAATTTTAAGATCATGTATTTTCAAATCTATTCTTGTGTTGAATGGCTGTTTAAACATAAAACCAAGGGCACAGGAAGTGCCTAGGTGTCATTGAGGTCCTCCCTCCTGTGACAACTGCTGAGGTTATAGAATATGGCCTACATTTCGCATTTCAGAGCTCAGGTAACTGTATTCTAATTGAAATTTCGTCTGAGTAAAATATGAATCTAATGAGGAAGATTTCTCATTAAGTAAAAATAATTCATTGAAAAATTATTTTAAAAAAACAGAAGGAAAAGGACCACCCACGTAAGCAAAACAGACTCTTGAGCTTTAAAGATTAGTCTCAAGAGACAAGATACGGTTACCATCTATTTAAAAAAAAATCTTACTGTTGCTTTGGACATTTCCTGAGTGGAATGCTAAATCTGTTGGCAACATCTCCAAGGGTTTGAGATTATAACATCAAGAAAGTATTATTTTTTCATTATATTTTCATGATAAAATAGCACTCCACCAAGAAGATTAGTTTATATAAAGGAAAGGGGACCAGAGAGGGGAAGAAAATCTTACCCAGAAGGTCAGTATCAGGAGCAAGTCCTACTGACCTGAATTTGTGCCTATGTCTGTGGAGAAGTGACTGCCACAGTTTGTCTTGCAGATAGCTGTAAAGTAATTACACAAATTGCACTGAGTCATTTCCAGATGAATTCAACACTTACAACTAGAAAGTGCTGCCAATTTTATCAGAAATCTGTGATTTTTGAGAATTTGAGAAAATAATTTATCTTTTCTTCAAGTTGTACAATGGGGTCTATTGACAAACCCAACTCTTCTAACCGTGCAGAAGAATGTATCTCTGTCTTGATTATCTAGTTTTGAATTATATATAATCAGGAAACTCAGGTCTTATCTTCCCTCAAATCTCTTAAACTACAATAGCATGATTTACCAGTAAGTCATTTACCATATTTCACATCTTCAAAGATAGATCCCCTTTATTTTTCTATGCAAAGTGTTCCTTAGAATTTCTCACTGTAGCAATATAAATTAATGCTACTTGTTACTCCAGAAAGGATCAAGCTGCATCCTCCCCAGAAATCCAAGAGGCAGGATTCACACACAGAGAGACGGGGACTGTGATGTGCTCACCAGTGAATGATGGGTTGTATTTTTTGTTCGAAAAAAAATATATAGCAAAATTGAACAAGCCCCAGGGCATTAAAAAAGCCTGCAAAAATAAGTACAAGGAGAGTAACTAGCAAATTTAAAAATACATGATCAATAAGAATGGGTGAATATGGCAGCATTTTTAGATAAAACTGCATTTTCAACTATTTTTAAAATGTTTCCCATTTGGCAGAACCCCAAATGGGCTTTGCCAAGCAGTTTTTCTTCTTAATTTTTAAGTGCGTATGTATTTCAAGGAAAATTTAATCCATATGTTCCTCTCTCATTTACACAATTTATCAAAATGTTGCTTTGAATGAGCCATTTAATGTCTAAGAAAACTAAAGAACACTTCGTTTTCCCTCAATACAAGACTTTAGCTCTTTTTCTTCCTGAATTAAATATGTGTTCTATACTACATAGAAAACTAATTGAAAAGTATTCAATTCTGTTTTAATATTCAGAACCAATGTCTGATAATTCAAATACAGAAGCATGAATCCCCTTACCAGACCATGTTTACAAGTTTCTTTTTAAAATTCACATGGTTCCTACAAACATCAGAACTGAGATACCTTAAAATGATAATTTTTTCTCTCACTTTAAAGGTTAGGGAAATGAGGCCCAAAGAACTTGCAGAATAAACCAAAATCACAAAACTAATTAGTGGAGGAATCAAGACCTTTGTCTTCATGTTAGGTTTTTGGTTTTTCTGATTTGAATCAGTTTTCAGCATAATTCTAGATTATGAAAACACAGTGGGGCTCATTTCTGCATGAAATGGGCCACCTACTTCCAACAGACAAATGCCTGAACAAAGGGTAGGCTGAGAATCAAAAGCTCATCAAATGGTGTTGTCACTGAAATGTCAATAATATCAATCCATGTGATTCCAATACTATCAATCCTTTAGTATCCCACAGAGGTAAGAATTTAAAAAACAAATAAGCCCAGGAACACGCTCAACCCTTACCAGGAAGATGGTACAGGAAAACACACCAGTTATGCTTCAACTGATAAGGATATTTCTTCATCCCCTTCTCCTTTTTCTCCTTCTTCTCCTACCAGCAGCAGGTCAATCTTTCTGGGCTACAGGGAATCCTGGTTATGAGCATCCCATGGTGTCTGGAGGGTATCAGTAATGAATCAGTCCATGGAATGGAGTTGACTTCCACCTCTGGTTTAGCCTCTGTTGTCAGTATCTTCAGACAAGAAACCAGGAAAAGAGGAGTGATAAATTGCTATGCCCAGGCAAATAAAAATAAGAGAACAGAAGAAGATTAGGGCTTCCTTTTGTCATGACAGGAGGCAGTCATGATCACAAATCATAGTCAAAAGAACTTTCTAAGATTCTGTAACCTTGTAACTTACCAGCCTTTAGATTGTAGCAGTAATTACCAGCAAAATCCAATTTTCTTTGTATGTGATGAATAATACATACAATATCTGCCTTTCTTTAGGGAATATCAAAGAAGAGAATTGGTGGATCTTTGGGGAGGGATACAGAGCAGAACAGCTCAACCACTTTCTAATTGCTTAATTCTGGGCAAGTTACTTAACCTGTGTCTCAATTTCTGCATCTGTAAGTTTGGAATAATAATCGGGTCTACTTCAAAAGGATTAGTGAAATAATGCACACAAAGTTCTTCAGACAGTATTTTTCATGTAATGCAAATGCAATAAAAATAATTGTGGTTACACTATCATTTGTCTGTTTGTTTTACTGAAATAGAAAACAGGCTTAATTTTTAGGGCTTGTGGCAAACTAAGAAAAAGAAAATGCAAGAAGATTATTTAGGACTGATAAAGAGCCTTGAGTCTAGGCATCCAAAAACTACCTTGGACTTAATGAACTATAATTTCTAATCTATATACTCAAAATATAGAACAAAGACTGGATTTGTGCTACTATAACAGGTGCCCATGTCACTCATAGCGTTTGAAAACTTACAACACTACCTTTTTTACCTTGACACCTAGGTGTCAAAAACCACTAATTATCCTGACTCAATCACTACAGAAGGCATACTTGCACTGAAACATCACATGGTACCCATAAATATGTACAATTATTATGTGTCAATTCAAAATAAAATTAACTTAAAGAAGCAAGATTTTTAAGAAAACAGTATATTCAAAGATTTTTGTCACTGAAGTCCCTGTGATGTTCTTGTAAATCACAAATTATTTTTCTTTTAGAAGAAACAATATTTAAAAAAAATATATATATGTGTGTATATATATATATATATATATATACATATATATATATGTATATATTCAAAGATTAGACATTGGAATCCAAAGCAAAATACAAGTCTCCTCAGAACTTTTGGGTTGAGAAATGGCTACTTTGGCAATGACCTCAAAGATATGGTAGCTTTGGGGCACATGTGAGGTAGATTTCTGAGTTGGTTTTTCTTGGCAAAGTTTTCTCTTTTGTCTGTTCTTTGACCATACCAGATGGTAGATGGATTGGAAAGCATGCTGGCGGGAGGACTGATGTAGTTTAAGTGGCACTTGAAGAAGACATTGTATTTCTAGGGGTTTTTGTCTTTGTAAAAATGAAGTTAGCTTTGTTGATCATAAAGTCCCTACCACTCTAACATTTTATGGACCTATGATGATACGCTCATAAGTAGTGAGATAGGTTTTCCTGGCCATCATTACTCTATCATAAGAACTGATTTATACAGAAGTTCCAGACCTACAGACATTTGAGAAAATGGAGAGGAATGTTGTGAATCAAATATGCTGTGGATGGGTTCAATTCCCAGCACCACACACACACACACACACAAATATATATATGTACACACATACATACATATATATACATATATATGTTTATATATATATTTTAAAAATATATAAATATACATATTTATGCACTTTGGAGTTGGAGCTGGGTTCAAGGGCAGACTCTTCTACTTGATGGCTCCATAGTGAGCAAACTAATTTCTTTGAGTCTAAATTTGCTTGATTGTGAAATAGGGATTATTTTACCTGTTTCATAGGGTTGCTCAAGGGGTAAATAAAAGAATATGAGTCACATTCTTGCCTCAGAGCTCAGTAGAATGGAGCTTAGTAGAATGGAGCTATTATTAAAGTGGCAAGAAAGGAAATAATGGGTCCAAGCATCTGAAAGAAGATCTCACATCACAATGGAGTGTCAACTTGCATACAAATAGTGCTTCCAAGCCCAAAAATTGTTCCTATATTTTTCTATGTACTAAATTATGATCAATAGAGAGACTTTAGTTGAAGCAATGTGATAATGTTTATTAATGGAATTACTGAAGTTGCTCCTTTGGACTCTTGGGCTTTGCTGAATACTTTTCATAATTGTTAGATTCAAATTACATCACACACTTCACCATCATATTCACAGTAGTGGATGTTTTAATTAGGAGACAACATATATTGATGAGTAAATAAAGTGCTTAATATTTAAATTATAAAAGATAGTATCTTGGTTTCTTCCTGATTGAGGGGCCCGAAGTGGTTAAAAATAGTTTTTTATAAATGGGAGGAGTACACAAGAATATGCCTCAAACGACTAGATCTCTGCTACACACAGCTATAGTGAACAAATGTTCTATGATCTGGTCTTCAGAGATGGAAACTTCCTCCTGGTTGTTACTACTGGTTGGGAAGTAGACATGAACAATGCAATCTGGAGAGCATCCTTTGGCTTGACTTAATAATGTGTATTCTTGAGTAGTATTGAGGACCTGCTTCACACTCTGCAGCCAGACTTGAATGTGGAGAGAAAAGTCACAAAGGATGTAGGAAAACAACTGTGGAAAGTCTGAGGTTCAGGCTGTTTCCAGAGCACCTCAGGAAGAGAGAGGAGGAGGAGGAGGAGGCACCACAGAAGAAATTCTGGGAATTCTAGATATGTTGTAGGATCAAGCAAGGAAACTTTTGTCTCTCAGTTTCTAATAATTCAAGCTTTTCTGATTTTTCTCCAGACTTACAGTCTATTTTAAAATCTGTACTTTAGTACATAATAATTCTTTCTTACAACTTTTTCACAGTGCTTTCTGAAAGAATTTATTTTCTGGGTTTGGGGAATGTTGAGAAGTCCAGCTCACTAGGAAATAAATTCAGCGTGATTACTTAACCAAACTTCCTGAATGGCCAATATATGAATTTATCTCCAATTCAAGAAAGAACAGAGCATTGTCTTACCAAATGTCATCATTTCCTGCCTTTGAGAAGGGACCAGAAAGATGAGCTGAACCAATTCATAACATTTTGGTCAGGTCTTCAGTCAAAACTTGGAAGTCAAAGCAAAAGAGGAGAAAAATAAGTTTATAAAAAAGCAAAGTTTCTGAGCTTTGGGAAACAAATAGTTTGGGAGGAAAGCTAATTTTCAAAGGTCCCCATGATCACTCCTTTCTCTGCTAGGACCTTTCCGCCTCTCCTCATTTCAGTCTTGAGTTAGGAATACTGGAACTGATCACTTCTCAGCCTCAATAAGTCCTTGTTAATTATTTTAACATTTCAGGTTCAGGAAACCCAAACCCAGTGTTTGTGAAGTGTTCCTTTCCTTGATTTGTATGCCCTCTTATATTACAAGGGAAGTTGAGTCCATGTGTTTCTGATTCATTTTTACTTAACTCATCAAGACATTGTTCCATAAAGGCCATTTGATGTCCAAAGATTCTGCTGAATCTTTTGTTTGTTAAACCATAAAGCCAGCAAAGTAGTATGCAATTTATAGCCCAAGAACAGAATTAGGAGACCCAGGAACTAACTATTCTTACTGCTGTCCCTGACTTCCTCTCATACCATGGTGAGTTACTTTTCTGGATGTAATCTGAATAGAGATAACAATATTTTATATAAGGTTTATAGAATTTTATAGTATAATAACAATTTGGAACATTTTTCTTAAGAGGAAAGCATATTACAAACTGACACCAAAATAACTCTTAAGTTGAAAGAATGTGAGTTTGTCTGGTTTTGAGGTTGGTACAGTGGTTCCCCAACCTACTAACACAACTCAAAATTAAAATTTCAAAAGGTGATTAGATCAAACATAATGTTTATACCTGAAAGTGTAATCCTTGCATGGATTTATACATGGAAAATATTATATTTCCTACTTGTTTCTTTCCTGAGCTAACAATTATACCATGGTGTTTTTAATAATTTTCAGAAAGATAGTGGGTAGATAATCTGAGACAGAGAGACCTTTATGTTTCTGGCTCAAAGGCAAAGATTCTTGTTTTATTTTATAACACCAAATAATAGAAGTTTCTCTAAATGGAATGGCCATAAATTTAGCAGGTATCAACAATGAGTTTTTTAATTAATTTATTTTAGCTTTCCCGTGGGCTCATTAACCTGCTATAATTTGCTGGATTCTGGCTTTACAGGAAAAAACCCTGATAGTTTAGCAAGTCTCCAGAGGCAAAGTAGGATTCAAGGATCAGTTTTGACTGACATCATAGCAGAAATCAAGTGACTTGTTTATCAAAATAGCAAGGAAGTTGCAGAAAACAAGTGCAGCCAAAATAATATGTTTCTCAGGTATTTTGCATCAGTAGAGAGTCTAAGGAGAACAGTGGCCATTGGGCTGATGGAAACCTTTGAACATTTGCTTTCCTCCAAACCACTTGTTTCCCAAAGTGCATGTGTGTGTGTGTGTGTGTGTGTGTGTGTGCATATGTATACACACCCCTTGATCACTTGATCTCCAAGAAGTGACCTAATAAAAGGCAATGGGTCCAATCAAACACTGCACAAGAGCCACCAGAACAGACTGAAATTCACAGGGCAGACTGAGTAGACTAGTAGCTCCTTTTCCTCAGCATCCTGGTACGAAGCATGGTTAGAATGGGCTTGGCCAGATACACCATGGGTTTTGCAAAAGATGGAACGAGACCCCTCTTCTGTTCTGTCTTTTTTATAACTTTCTTATGAAAGTAGCCTTGTGCAGAGGGGAGCAGAACAACCCAAGTTTTGTTACCAACTGTGCAGGGGAAGCACACACCAGTGCTGAGTATACCAGCTGTTCAACATCAATATCCCCTGGAGACCTTGATGCAAATTGAAATCAGCCACTGCCGAGTATCACAACTCATCCCTTGGCTATTGCCAAGCAACCTAAAGGGATTCATTGAACAACCCTTTTTGTGCCTCCACAAATGGCAAGCTATTGAGACCCATTAGGAGAGTTCCTTTTGCTGGACCAGGAAATGGGACAAAGAAAGCAGGAAAGACATATTATCTCTATTTGATCCATGGCATTAAACCAGAAACCAAGGACCAGTCTTCTCTGAGTTCACAATGTAGCCCATGGGGACAGAAATAAAACAGTGACCACACAACATAGAAAATGACCTCAGGAAGGTATAAACCCCATTGGTGACATCACAAATAGAGTAGTGATCTACCAATGTGGTAGGAGGGAGGTTCTTGGAAACACCCCAAGAATATGCTCATGATAGGAAGGCAGCCTGTTGGGGCAAAGGTTGAGGGAAGAGCATCCCTGCCGAGAGAAGCACAGATAGACAGGAGTTCTAATTCAAAGAAGACAAAGAGAGTTTGAAAGAACCCCCATTCCATTTTATATATTGTGAAAGAGTCAAAATAAGAATCTGAAGTCCAACCAAATGCAGCAGTTTCTCAAAATTCGACAAACTCAGTTAACAAATACCAGATCCATATCAAAAGTGAAGATTTTTTAGAACACTCTGTAGTCATGAACTGCCCCTCAAATGTCTACTGTCCCCTTCTGGCTGAGCGAACTGGTCAGTACCTTCATCTAGATTGATCACTGAGCTGGGGCAATATTAGTAAGCTGCCCTCTGGTTGGCTCTCCTGACAATAGTTTTGGTCAGGGATTGTTTCTGTCCCACCTAGAGTCCCTAAAGACCTGAGCACTTAGATATCTTAAGAGGAGTACAGACTTCATTTCTGGTCAGACCAAATTATGTAGCTCCTATTAAAAAAAACAAAATACTGAAATACAAAATTTCCTCTATTTAAGGTTTATTGTATCTGCTTTTAATTCATTCTGCTTCAAAGTATCAGAGGCTTAACAAGGATTGCGGGGGAACAGTTTCATCTCCCAGATTTATATATACTCTTTCATGTTCTGGGTCACAGAAAGGCTGACATGCTATCTTCCTAAAAGGGTTACATGTCTTTGCCCTAAAAAAACTATATACATTTGTACCAGGGATGCTCGTGCACTCTGGCCACTTACTGATCAACTTTCATAGTGACCTGGTCCCCCTCCACCTCTCTCTTTCTCCCTAGCCAGGCACTCATGAATGACCTATGTTCTCAGTAGTCTATAAGACTGCGGATTCTGAAGCTGATATTCATAATTTTCAAACTAACTTGAGAAGTCACTTGCTTCACTAATCATATATATATGTAAGAAATACAAATAAAATTAAAGAGCATATAAATAGATTTATTACATGTAAATATTAACATTTTGAAAAACATGTTGCACTTAGATGGATCTGACTGATTTTAGGAATGATAATCTATTAAAATGTGGTATCTATTGCTGTCTAGCAAATCATCCCCAAACTTATTGGTATAAAATAATGAGAAGCATCTATCATCTTTCATGTTTCTGTGGTTTAGGAATGTGGGAATGGTTCAGCAGGGGGAGGCTGGGTGTAATGAAGTTATAGGCAGAGAGTAGCTGGGTCTGGTGTCATTTTGAAGATCTCTTCATTCACATGTCTGATACATCATCTGGAAAAATTCAGATAGTAGGTGGCTGGAACAACTGGGACTCCTCTAGGTTTTCTCTCCTCTTGTTTTCTATGGCAGCTTTAGGATATCTGGAATTTTTACATGGCAGCTCAGGCTCCCAAAGGCACATGTCCTAAACCATAAAGCCAGGCAGAAGCTGTATCACTGCTCTAATCTGGTCCCAGAAGTGTCATAGGATTGTGTCTTCCTCATTCTAATTTGGTAGAATTTAGTCACTGAGTCTTTCCTATGTTTAAGGGGCAGGTAAGTTGACTCAATCTTTTTATTACAAGAATGTCAAAGAATTTGCAGATCCATCTAAGACAATGATGGAGGCAGTCAGGAAGAAGTAAATTGAACTGAAAGTGATAAATAGCAAAGTATAAAAGCTAATCATAATTTCCATTGATGTTTCTTCAAAATTTGACATAAATCAAATTCAGACCTCATAATCTTCTCAATATTATTCTTACCTTTTATCTATTATTTGCCACATAATTACATTTTTTCTTAGTGACATCATTTTCCATTTTTGTTTGATTCATCAATTTTTGTTTTGCATCTACTCTACACCACTCATGTGCCGAACAATAGGGATACAGAAGCAAATCTATATAATTTATGTTTTCAAGAAATTCGGTCAGATTTACAACTGCATGTGACAACTACAACCCTAGAAGTCTAAAAAGAAGCATAGACATGGAATAGATGTAGGAAAGAAAATAACCTGATACAATCATACCATCACGCCCTCCTACTTCACAAACTTGCAAATGAAACTTTCAATTGTATCTGTTTTAAATGTGTCATAAAACATCTTGTTAGTATTAGTTTGGGAAAAGCTTCCTCAATGTACTTCTTCAGGGCTGATGCCAGACAATGATTTTCAAGCTAGCCTAGGGATGAATTATTGAGCTATCATTTAGTTCACCCCATTCATCCAAGCAGACTATAGCCTAGTCCAATCTATGGAACTTTATCCTGCTGTTTTCAACAAAGTGCCAATAGGAACAACTCTTACATTTTTTAAGGTGAGAAATGTTCACAATGCTCAGGAGGTCCTGATGTACCATTGGGTATGAAAACCCTAAGAGAAAGCTCATATAGGAGGGGGACGTAGGGTAGCACTTGCCAAAGGCTACATTCAGAGGCTGGAAGAAAGAAGAAAAGCACTTAGGAGACAAAATAATGGTCATCAGGGAGTTGGATAGGAGAAGAAGAAAAGAAGAATCCAGAGAGTACAATGTCATGGCAGCCCAAGAAAGGAGACTTTCACAAGGAGAGGGGAGGTACCCTAGGAATGAACTAAGTAGAGTAAGATTAAGACTGCCAATCATGCTCCACAATCACTACCTAGTACAGACAGGCATTGATGATCTTCACGTGGCAGCTACATTGGAGAAGCAGCTCAGCTTATCCTGGATTACCCAGTACACTTACCAGACAAGCAGCCCACAGTTCTATCTGGATTGCATCAAACTCTTCAGTACAAATCAACAACCACACATTTAAGTAGGTTCTGTGCTTATGGCCACCTTCAGAGGCTCCACGCAGCCCGCCAAAGAGATTAAATTCCTTTGCCCAGTATTCAATGCTTTCCAGTATCATTTATATTGATTTGTCACTATGCCCTCCCAGGCACATTTTGATTTGTCAAAATAATTATGCTAGAAAACCCCTTTTTGACCAATGCATTTGTAAGTACATATCTAAGTTTTGATTTCTCTTGCTGCCAAGAAAGAGGACCAAAGAGGCTAAGTTGAAGACTCACTCTGTGAGTTATAAGAAAATGTTTAGATAAAAATTTTAGGTGGAACTCAGGAAAGATCATTTGTCTAGCTGAAGAACATCAGTGGAGGAGATGAGGAGTTGACTTCCCAGAAGAGTTCTTAATTGCATTAAAGTTTATCAGAAAATTGTGCAACCAGGAATGCTGGTTTCTTGCCAGAGGAAAGTCGGTTATGAACTGCTTCACACACAAAATGTTTCATCCCAGACCAAATTAAGGGCAATTTTCTTTCCCATCTATTTACCCTTCCTCATGTATGCTTCATACTTTCTCAATATTGGAATGTGTTTTTTACCTACGTGACCATCCCCACCTACCCATGTCTTCCCCTTCTCATGGGTCAGGAGAAGATCAAATGTTTTCTTCTGGTAATACTGTTCTCTTTCTATTCTAAACTATAGTTCCTTTATGGTTCCACTCTTGCTTTTGTTTTTTGGTACCTGGAATTAAACCCAGGGAGGCTTTAACACTGAGCCACATCCCTAGTCCTTTTTATTTTTTATTTTTTAAACACTTGAGACAGGGTCTTACTATGTTGCTGAGACTGGCCTCAAGCTTGCCATCCTCTTCCCTTAGCTTCCCCAGTCACTGGCGTGTGTCACCATGCCCGGCTCCATTCTTACTTCTAGATACCACTGTTTGTGTTCATATGTCTTATTTTAACTACAAGTAATATAATATTTTTCTGTGTATATAGTCATTAGTATTCAATAAAAGTTGGAATAATAAGCATAAATAATTCAATCCATGGTATTTGAGGTATTTTTTAATGTCATATTTGATATATTATACTTCAGGGAAATATTTCACTCAGTCATTGCATTAGACAGATTGATTCAGTGGTAAATAACTGAAAACTCAAAATGCTTTCAACAAGATAAAAACTTCTATTTCTCATAAAGATAATCTAGAGCTGAGCAGTCTAGAGCTGTCACAGTGACTCCATGGTCCTTCTGTCTTGTTCTGTCATCCCTAATATGTGGCTTCTTCCTCGTGGTTCAAAATGGAGGCTGGATTGAGGCCATCACATTCCTTATTGCTCCAGCAGTAAGGAAGAAGGGAAGAAAGGCATGACCCCTTCCATTTTTAACACATTTCAGAAGCTGTGTACAACACATTAGATCCTATCAGCCATCACTTGGTCACATGTAGCACCCAGCAGTGAGGGAAATGAAGGAGTGCGTGCGGTTTTTAAAAATCACAGGCTCTGCTACTGAAGAGGAAGAGAGAAGACATGGAGGGACAGCTACAACTCTCCCCCATGGCCTATCTCAATGTTTACCAAACTTTGTCCGTCAGGAATTTCCTATTTTCAACTTCAAATATTTTCATATTTGTTCCTATTGAATTCTTAGTAAATACGTACAGATTTTACTTTTTACTGTAGTGAAATATCAATTGTAAGCTCTAAGAGATAGTACATACATACATACACACACACACACACACACACACACATATAGAAACAAAATGTTAAAAGTTGGGGCCCACAATTATATAAATCATCATGGTTCCCAACATTTTTTGATCATGCCCCACAATCAACACATTTTAATCTCCCAGTTTATTCAATTTATTAGTACATTCTATAAATGTAATATTATGTTAATCTACCATATACCTTATAAAACATGCACAAAATTCAAATTGATGAGATAAGCAAAGAATCCAAGTCAAAGTTTTAATATTTTCTTCCTTTACACCAGTGGACTTCTAGACAAACACCAATCTAACAGATGTTAAATATCCTGACTTGTGTTCTGCAGTTATCACACGTATCATTATTTCAATTGAGAATTCAACCAAAACCTAACAAAAAAGACTAGAACAAAATGCTAACAATATAAGTTGTTATATTGTTATGTCTCACATGGGAAAAAAAAATAACAATTGTTGAAACTCCCACATTTTGGGTCTGACAAACAAATTAAGTGTCTCGACAAAATGTCTGCATTGAAAAACCCATTTGGGCTTTTTCACAACATAGCTGAATTTGCTAAAGAGTTCAATATCTTCTTGTTTATGAAGTTTTAATTTTACCACTATTGGGTTACACAGATGGAATAAACAAGGAACACCGCTGTTCTGCTCATTGTGGTCATGAATTACAGGGCCCTGGAGAAGCGTGTTGAGGTACTTTGGAGTCTTGATTTCAACGTGCTGTGGGTACTCTGCTTCTATATAATAATGTGTATGTAGATTTTCAAGCTTTTCAAATGAAGCTATAGATGAAGTTGCTGGGCCAGTCATATTGCATTTCCCCAAGGGCCAAGTTCAAAATTGACAGCTCTCACTTTGTGTTACAGAATAAAATCAAGCAATCAGGAACCGGCAGACCCCTGCCACATAGCTACTCACTGATATCAATTACTCAGGCTAATTATCCTGACAAAGTGTACTATTCATTTAGGTCTTTCATTTTCTGGGACAGTAAATGCAACAGAGACGATAGGAGAAAGTGACCATGCCATCTTGGAATTGCCAATGTATAAGATGTGGACACTTGGTCACAGTCAGGCATACACCCAAGGCCTTAAGAATAAAAAGTTTTGAAAAGCACTTTAGAGAAAGTTCAAATACAGCTTGATGAAGAGAGAGCCTCAAAGAATATGACTTATGGGAGATAGTGGGCTTTAAGCATGAAATTCCACCCACATTATGATGAATAAACGTGGAGATAAAGATGTTAGTAAGGCTGCCCAGAAATTCTCTGATGAGTTTAGGTTTTTAAACAGTACTTACATATTGGCAAGGAAGGTCATCTATCCAAGGATACAAATTGCAAAATGTATAAGAAAATTGTCAAAATCGTTAATGCACTGTTAAGCCAAAGCTTACAAAAGTGACAAAGGCAATAAAACCTATCATTTCACCTCTGTTCAGACCACTGATGTGAACAAAAGAGTAAAATGTACAACACTGGAGATGACAGTATAATGCCAATAGATTTAAGAGGTATTTCAATCATGGAAAATTATCTTCAAAACTGAAAAGTCAAGCATGGGCAGAAAGGGAACACAAATCTCCAGAAAACAATAGGCTAGTGAAAGGAATCCCATGCTCCATTTCCAGGGGACTTCATCCTGGGATTTTACAGGAATCTGTAGGCATGATTGTGAGGTCACCATTGAATCAAGGGGAACCAGAAAAATGTTAGGAGACTGAACAAAACAGACTTGTTGGGATTTTCAGAAGGTGGGAAATGAGTATTTCTAGAAATAGTAAATAAGCCGATAGGATGTTGTCTTGCAAAATGTTAGAGAGGACTGTTAAACAGGTGGTTTGTAAATTTTACAAAGCAAAATCCTGGTTGGTAGAATCTAATTTATCTGTATAAAGAAATTCCATTCCAAATGGGCTTTTCCTATGTAAGGCAAACAGATGCGCAAGCAATGGACAGACCACAACCATGGCTCAGAGGAATTCTTACAAGACAGTCTCTTTGCAAACTTGAGATGAAATCTATAAAGGTATGCATTGCAATGAGGGGATCTCTTTTTATTTTAAAAAATATTTTCTAATTATATAAGCAATGTATTTTTAAACATGAATACAGCAACTCCTTGAATCTAAGATACAATTCGTTGTAAGGTAACATATCAATTTGAAAATAGTTTTTGGGATGGAGGAAGAAATTTTATATTCCTAATTTCAGAAGTACTAAAATAAAAAAAAATCTACCTTAAAATTAAGAAAACACACACATATACACACATACACAGATTTACAGGATTAAAATCATGTCTTTTGCATGCACTTGAATTTAGTATTTGATCCCCCATTTCTTTAAAAACACAAACATCATTTCTAATGAATCAGTTTACATAGTATAGTTCATACAATTATTTCCTTATTGTTCTGAACTTTTAAATTATTTTTATAAACCCTTTTGCAATTTATTGCCCAGAAATATTTATCTGCATTTTTTTATTATTTCCTTGGAGTACATTCTGTAAATGGAATTATAGAAGAAAAAGATACATATGTTTTAAAGATCTTTGATACACAGTACCAGACTACTTTTCAGAAAGCTTATACTAATTCACATTGCAGCCAGCCGCTGTTTGAGAGAGGAGCATGTTTCCACCATTCAAAATGATCTTTCCTTTTCAATCTCATTGTTGCTATGATAGGAAAAACTTCATCTTCTTTCAATCTGGTTTGAATTTTGTTAATTCCAATGATAATGAATATTTTTCCTGGTGAATATTACTATTTGTGAATTTTCTATTCTTGTATTTTATTCATTTTTCTAATGAAAATTTATTACTCTTCTTGTCAATTGCTATGTCATCTTTACATGTCAAAGATACTACACATTTTCCCCCTGTTTGTTGCAAATTTTTTGGTACTAAACATTTGTATTATTTTTCTTTACATCTGTTCTTGATCTTTTTTTAGAAAAACTTATCCCAAAGAATATATGCCTTTTTATTGGAGAGTTCATAAGATTTACTTCAACAGTTATATTTGATATTTGACCTTGCTGCTAGCGTTTTGTTTATTCCTTTTGTCTTGGGGTAAAGTTTTGCTGTTTATTTTGTGTGTGCCTGTGTTTTGCTCTGTGATTGTTGGTTTGATTGCCTTTATCTTACCTAGTGATTTGAAACATAGACATCCTATTTTTTTTTTTTTTTTTTTTTTTTTTTGCTGGTGGTTGCTGCTAAGTTTTTCAAATCATATGTGAACTTACATTTCATAAGGTATCAAATTCATGAATGAGATAAAGCCTTTGATTTTCATTATATGAGATTAGAAATTTGGTATATTTTTACTCCTCTAATCCCTTCCCAAATTCACTTCTTGGTCTTCATTGATCTCATTTGGAATTTAGATCTAGATCATGACTACTAAATTATTACTTTTCCATTCTAAAAGTTTTAGGATAATTTTATGTTCACTTCAAAGAAATTACGTATCTTATATTTGCCTTTGGCTTCGTATGAATATAACAATAGTTATTTTTGTTTAAATATGTTTGTCTGGTTTTGCTGCTTATACTCACTAGCAGTCCTTTTATATTAGAGATTTCTGTTTCTGGGTCCTTGAGTGTTTATGTGAGTCTCAGGCAGAGAGATTTTGAAAGGCCAGAACAATAGATTGAACAGATGAAATTTCCTGTAATTGAGGTACCAGGTCTGGAGAAGTGGAAGGAAAATGGAAATACTCTTAAAACTTGCTGGCTCGATGTCTAGAGTCACTTTACGTGGAGAATACAGGGAAAATAAGAATAATTTATATTCACATTTAAAGGGTTGCTTAAAAGTTAAAAGGATGGGATGGTGTGGAGAGAGAGAGAGAGAGAAAAGGAGGTTTCTGGGTGTTCACAGGGTGTGGAATATTGAAGCATCTGCATGATATGGAAGAACAGAAGAGACGGAAAAGGGGACATGAGCACCCTCAGAACTGAGCCCGTCTTCAGTCCTAAATAAATAATGTTCCCTGCCTAGACTGGTTCCCTTCCCAAGGGTGTCATGGGACAAACAAAAGGGGATCAGGAAAACCTAGGAGAGTTTCTGAATCCTGTTTAAGCAAACAAAAATTCATAAGATTCCTCGTGATGAGGAACTAGAACTTTTAAAATCAGACACCTTCTCCCCCTTTAAATATCATGCTTACAGTTATATATACTGGTGCTAGTGGTATTCCTGTAGTGTCACCATTCCAAAATGTGGATTCACTCACTCTCCATTAACCATTCTCTGCTTTCATCAAATCTCACTATGAGGTCCTCTGGTTGTGTGTGTGTGTGTGTGTGCGTGTGTGTTTCCCTATTCCAATCAAAATCCCCTTGCCCAAAGAGGGCAAAAATAGGAAAGCCAAATGCTCTCAATGTTGGTTTGTTGTTTGGTGTTGTTACAGTTAATTTTAGTGGCAACTTGGTTGGGCCACAGTGCCCAGATATGTGGTCGAACATTCTGGATGTTTCTGTGAGGGAATTTTTGGATGAGAATGACATTTAAATCAGTGGAATTTGAGTAAAGTAAATCGCCCTCTATAATGTGGTTGGGTGTCATCCAATCAGTTAAAGGCCTGAATACAACAACAAATTGGCCTCCCGCAGTGGGAAGGAATTCTGCCAGCAGATGACCTTTGCACTTGAACTACAACATCTCAACCCTGGTCTTCCCTGGTTTTTCCCTGGTCTTCAGCCTGCTGGCCCACTCTGCAGATTTTGGACTTGTCAACCTCCATAATCATGTGAGCCAATTCCTTTAAATAAATCTCTCTCCATATAAATACACACACTTGGTTCTGTTCTTCTGGAGAACCCTGAGTAATACTTGTGTTATATATTGTGGGTATAAAAAGACACTCTGCATTTGAAAGAAAATCACACAACATGAACCCAAATCTCTGGTCCTACTCTGAGATTTTATCTGCTTCTACCAGTCTTCAGATTCTATATGGAATTATCCTGTAAAGTTTACTACAGTTTTCAAATGTGCCGGGCTGAAACTCACCAAAACTTTCAAAATATCTGATTTCTTAAAAAATTTTACAATTAGCAAAAACATGCAGGAAGTTATTATTTGAATGGTGCTAATCAAGGCATATATATTTAGCAAAAACTGTGAGTTGAATGAGTTATTGGGTAAAAGAAAAAATTCATGTAATACATTTCTCATAGTCTTAAGCAAACCTTTCACTAAGGGAACTTCTGCCTAAGACAGAGCATTCATCACAAAATGACAAACAAATTCCACTGTAGGAAGTGTTTGCAGGTTCTGTGGGAAGACCAATTATTCAATGAGTGGCATCAATTGAGTACCCTATTCTACAGTTGTAAAGAGGGACATGGTTTTTCAAAGACTGAAGTCCCCTTCAACTCTTCTTCTACAACACAACTCCATTTATGCCTTAAGTTTTACATCCAGGACTGTATGAACTTTCAAGCCTTAGAGTTGATTCATCATATTCTTTTCCAAGATGAGTAATCTTCCAGTTTCATCCAAGTTAAATCAGAAATATAGGGCGATCCAAATGACACATGGCATTTGACATTATATCTCTATTGGAGTTAATATATTAAAATGGAGTTTATATTTGGATGAAATTGCCAAAATAAAGAGCAGAGAGGACAAATCATTGTGATGAGCCATAGTGCATATGAAAGAGCTAGATTTACTTCTTACACGTGCAAAAATAAATGTTGGAGTTCTTTTTTGCTACTCAGATATTCATCTTTCCAAGCAAATCCAATGTCATACCCAGGGTATCACTTAAAGGCACATTAAAATTTACATTCCCTGCAGTTTAAATAGATTTATTTTTAAGATCCAGTGATAATCCCAGCTCACTAGGATTTCCTTCTAGGTGGGGAGTGGCCTAAATGACCTGTAAGGCTCTGCCAAATCTGATTTTCTCGAGCTTTCTTCTAGGAGACCACAGATGGCAGGTGTAAAGATGGAGCCGCCCATTCACATTCCAATCTATTTCCTTTGATTCTACCCATCAGCTAATACCTGGATGAGGCATTCAGACCTTTCATTTGCTGTGGAAGTTATAATCCCACATCTTCTGTCCTAGAGCTCACACTGTTTACAGCAGCTTGCCTGGGGACATGTGGCAGTCAGCAAATTCATGATGTTTGAAAACCAGAAGGGCTAAGAGATGCTATTTGTGCATTCCATAATCTGCTATATGTTTTCTCTCATAGGTCCCCAGAGACCTGTGTGACCACTTAAATTGCTAGCACAATCTATAATATGGTCAATTGTTTATGGCTGCTTAATAAATACCATCAGGTAATTAGAGTGGTGATAGGTAACTGCCTCTAACATTATCACCACTTGCCAAAGAATTAAACTACATTCACACTTTCAATGATTATATCCAGGTCAAATTGTTCCCATGTGAACCTAAACATTATGATTTTAGATGGGTTTATGTCATAGCAGCAATTACTTAATTATTCTACTCTGAGCAAAGTCCAGTTTTCACAATTCCTACAAAATTTCAGCCATCACAGGCAATATTACCCAAATAGGATTTGGTGGGGAGGACAGGTAGGATTCAGAAATTTTTACTGAAGATAGATGGCACTATAGTCACCCAACTTTTCAGAGCTATGACACTTAAAAGTTCCACATTCTTTTTAAATAAAGTAGTTGTACTGCTAAATCACCTCAAATATCTAACCTTAAGTAAGTTACATGCATGAATGTATTACATTAATAGTACTTTGGATTGAGTTCTGTGCAGTTTCAAAGAAAAGAGCTAATGTGTCAATTGGATAGGGCTTGTGCCATCATGGACTCAGGCACTTAAGTGAACCAGGGCTCTACTTCCCCGTCTCCAGTTAATACTGGGAATTTCCAAATCCCCTGGACCAATCACCAAGGTGAATAAAAATGTTTTTTATCAGATTTCAGATTAGGTATCACTTTCATTAGCAAGGGGAGGGAGAAGTTGGGTAGGGCAGTTTTCATAGTGTATCAAAGTCACTCCTCACTTATGAGGAGCATTTTACTTTTAAGCATGAAGACACATACAGTTTCTTTCTAGAAACTGTTAATTCGGTGAAGAACCACTTTTGAGAAAGTGAACATAGCTGTTGAAGTGGCAGGAAGACAGGTGGTATACCTAGGAATAGATTTCAGCTGTACAGCATGGCTGTAATGTGAACTTCCCAAAGGATTCTGCAGTTGTCTTCTTTCCACCAAGTCTATAATCTTTTCTGATGATCATGTCATTAAAACTCACTCCACACTTACTTGCATATCCTCCATGGATGGGACTTCTTTCATGTTATGTTAATGGTATGTTCCATTTTTCTAGGCTGATCTTGGATTGAAATAATGTAGAGTCAACATGACAGCCCCAAACAGTAAAACCTTCACCTCCAGAACATGGAACATTAAGCTTGAGGACACTACCATGGAACCAGTAAGTAATACAAGATGAAACACCAAACTAAAGACCTACAGGCAAAGGAAATATCCAGTCTACACAGATCCCCATTCTTATGCCTTTGGCACAAATGTGACTCAAGTGACAGGGTTTTGGAAGTGGAGCCTAACTTTGGATTACAGTCCCTTTATCCAGATATTAATCCCACCTGAGATCCACCCATTCATACACAACACCTTTTTATCTTTACTTCAGGCCATCAATCACTCTACTGTGTTCCTTACTGCACAGGTTCTTCTGGGCTAGAGCCTTTCAGAATTCACAGGGAATTCCACTCTTGCTGTGTGACTGATTAGGGTTAGAAACTTGCTATAACTGCAGTTTATACATGCATGTATAAGGGGGAAAGTGAAGGAATTCTAAGGTAGCCAGGTAACTTGCAACCAATTCAAATGACTCAGTTAATATTTTTAAAATACTATGTCCCTTATTCAGTGTTGCAGAAATACAATCCTAAGAGTCTGAAACAAACCAGGTGCAGAAAACCACTGCACAAATACAACACTGACAATAAAGCAATTTACATGAGAATATGACATGCTAGAAGTTCATAGAAAGGTCTAGCACATCAAAGACCAAATCGTTTTAGGCAATCACAGACCCTGGACTTCTATTCACTTCACATTTGAGAAAGATCTGACTGAAGTTTTAGTTTGCAGCATGAATAGTTATGCAACATAAATTTTACATTTTACTGTTGGGAAATGGGTAGGTCCATTGGGTAAATTTCAGCTAATAACTGGGAACTAATCTGGGGCATGCCAGCAGAGCTGGGAGGTAGCCCAGACTTACTTCAAACCCCAGGACGAAGTCAGTGGGCTATCTCCACTCTTCATCAGGAGTGTGAACAGAGATGTGATCATGGTGGTAAAAACCAATTGGTTTTCTAAACGGAAACCTCTGGTAGTCAAATTTATTTTTCTTTGTCATGCACTATGAATAAAATGATACTCATACTACTGCATAGTTTAAATTATTTCCTGGAGTGTAGTTGGGCTGTGGAACTCAGTGATCCCAATTTTAAACTAACTCTTGGGGTGGGAAGCAGTTGGCACCACACAGTGAAGCATTTCATCACCTAAGCTCCCTTACTCAAAAAACTTTTTATTTTAGATACAAAAATTCCATTACTTTAGCCTGAGATTGAGTTTCATCATTCCATAGGTTCAGTTAACACACTCCAAATGAAAGAATCCAAACAGACATTTGATAAGCTATCTACCATGCATCAAGTTCATGCCAGTTGATTAGGAGAATGTATTCAGAAATGACTGACAGTTCTTTGACAATAACAATTTATTACCTGTCAAGCTTCGAGGTATGTTTTTGATATAGAGAAGTGAAATAATATTGAAATAAATCTAACTCTAAGTTAAAACAGGAGTTTAACTATTCCAAATAGATCCCAGATGACTATGAAAAACATATTTGTCTGGGTAGTAACAATTAGTTAAGTGATAAGTTATTACATAGATGAAAAACTTGAATGCAATATACTATATAAGGGCTCCTAGCCTATTAAAATAAAAACAATATCAAACTCAGTAATTCAAATGGACTAGCAATTTGAAATTCTAAATTTGGAGAGCCAATAAATGGCAAAAGTTTGGCAATTAGTATTAAGCAGCTGACATTTCCTGTAAGTCAGTGGATTTACCTCAGAATCTAAGACCCATACATTAGAGGAAACATGTTATAATTGATTCACTTTGGGTTGACTTGATATTTTTAACATCTGAAACCTGTTATTTTGAAGCTGAGGTTTATCCTGTTTTCCTATAGCTTCACAAACTTTCCATTTTAAATTATAGAACTTCCATGCTAATTATAAACTTTTATCTTTAAAAGTGGTGCTGCCCTTTAATCATTTGCTATAGTTGTATTTTAGAATATGGCACTGTTATTAATTTTGACCAAGGAAGATTTTACTAATCTAGCAGAAGCTTGAGGTCTTATTAATACCCCAGGAAACTTTGGCCAGGGAAAATTCAATACAGTGTTTAAACCTGAGAATTTACAGCTGGGTGTGGTGGCGCACACTTGTTATCCCAGCGGCTCAAGAGGCTGAGGCAGGAGTATCTCAAGTTCAAAGCCAGCCTCAGCAAGAGCAAGGCGCTAAGCAACAACTCAGTGAGACCCTATATCTAAATAAAATACAAAATAGGGCTGGGGATGTGGCTTAGTGGTCAAGTGCCCTGAGTTCAATCCCCAGTTCCATCCTATATATATATGTAAAAAAAACTGAGAATTTACACTTGCAATGTGCAAGTGTGTATTTATGTCAAAAAAGAAAGAAAAATTCTCATTTTTCCTTACCTGTGGAACATATTGAGTGCTATTTTGCCTGTATCAAAATTAACCACACCTGGGTTGGCTTAGGCAC
This sequence comes from Glaucomys volans, assembly GCA_020662805.1. Lineage (NCBI taxonomy): Eukaryota > Metazoa > Chordata > Mammalia > Rodentia > Sciuridae > Glaucomys > Glaucomys volans. Next base: position 40,784 of record JAJEJO010000122.1, on the reverse strand, counting down.
TAAGCTGAGTAAAGCTGTGGTCAGCTCCTAGGTGAACTGTTAGTGTTACACTTTTTCCTCTGTGGTCATGACTGTGTTCTCAACTTGACAGTGTGCACCCTTGGAGGTCAAGATGGAGCTATAAGTGCAAAGGTTATCACTGGAAGGGCCCAAACTGCTAAATAACCCTGCATAGTACACATAGAATTGGGAACAATCATGAGAGACTACATTAACTCTGGTCACTAAAGTACCAGTAAGTATAAATGACAATAATAAAAATCACTGTTGCATGTCTATGCATTTCTTCTCTCTTCAAATATAAGTGTTTTTATCTACATTTCACAGATGAGGAAACTGCACCCAGAGAGTTTATCTTGCTTTACCAATGTTGTGTAGTAACTAGGATGAAACCACAATTTGAAGCAGGCATGTTTCATCCCAAAGCTCCTGCTTGTGATCCAGAGGATTTCAAACTCTGACCTATAAATCATCAACATTAGAATTGCCTAAGAACCTTTCCATGAGCATATATCCTGGCTAAGGAACCAGCGTATTTGTTTTTATAATCTTAGGAACAACCTGGGAATCTAGTGTTTTTTCTTTTTGTTTTGTTTTGGTTTTGGTTCTTGGTGGTGGGTACGCTGGGGATGGAACCCAGGGCTTGTGTGTGCTAGGCAAGCACTCTACCACTGAGCTGCACTCTAGTCCTTTTCTCCTTTCTTTTTTAAACAGCTGCTAAGTGATCATGGTCCTGACCCAGGCTTAGAAACCACTGTTTGACATGCTGTTTCCCAACTTCATTCATATCAAGTCACATCAATAAATATGTCTTCTGGGCAGTTTAGTTGGGGAAGTGGACATTGCTGCTCCCAGGGAGCAATGATAATCATGGAGCTTTTGGCCACCCCTAGCCATCACTAGGCCTGAGGGATTAAGGTCCCAAAACACAGATAAGCCAATCCATTGAATACCAGTTTGGATGCTCTAGTAAATACCCTAAGCTAGACTGTGTGAGCCATGTACTCTGGGTCTGTGCCATTAGGTAGAGAAACACATAAAAAACCAAAAGATCCAAACTTCTAAAGTGGCTTCACAGTCTCTTAAGTCCCCCACCTACTGTCAGTGCAGGCTCTGACACTGAGAGTCACCTTACTAATTAGTCCCAAATTTGGCCAAGAAGCAAATTGCCTTTCAGGTGGAACCTTAGGGTCTCAGGTTTAGAAGTTTACAGAAGAGAAGGGAGGAGATTTTCCTTAACTCAGTCCATGAAGGTCATTTTTCCAATCTTGGTCACAGAAAGAATTAGCCCATAGGTTAGCAAATTCTCAGCAGGTGAAGAGGTTTCTTTGAAATTATCTATAAGATCTGAGCAGGATGGGGCAAGGGTCTACCAATCAGCTCTCTCATGCAACTTTGCTTGCAAGTTTTGAACATGGATTTGAATTTTGATTCATCACTCACTGGACTGATGAGAAAAAAATTTAACATCTCTAAGACTCTTAAGCATCTCCTATGAGGGTTAAATGAGAAAATGTGTTGCATAGCAAGCATCCTTCAAATACTAGCTGTTATTATCCCAGCCACATTTATTGAAAATGCTTATACAATGGCACAGGCATGAGCTTTCCCCCACATTCCTGTGTTGCTAGGATCATGCCTTGAGCAAGGTCTGTGGCTGGCCGCTGCTATTCTGACAGAGGAGGGGCCATGCTGGTGCTGGCAGACACCCTAAACATACGACCATTCATGGTGTCCCAGCTGGAAATCTGGGAGTCATCAGGACTTCTGCCCAGCCATGCTGGAAGTCTTCAGTTCCAATAATCTCTCTCTCCATGTTCCTTCAATCTAGAACACTCTCTATTTTCCACCTACATCTATTATTCTGGCTAACTTTCCCCCAGTGATCAAGTCTCCACAAAGATACCACTTCCTTCTTAGAGACTTTCCTGTAGCCCAAGCCTGAGTTTGCTGGTGTCCTGCAGCTTTCATGGCACCCACTCCCCTGCACCATAATTGGTTGTTTCCTTGCCTAGAGGAACCTTCTGGTACTGTAAGCACTCAGAAGCAGGGACCTTTTCTTTACATTCATTATTTCCCAACTCAGAGGACAGTTTCTGGTACATGGTACATGGATTGTTGAATAAATGATTAAACTTCAGCATCCTTCCTTTCTGAAACAAGAAATGCTACTTGTAATTAGAATTCGCTTCTTATTATAATGAAAACTATGTTTCCCTAAAGTCCTCACCATCTTCACCATAAAAAAGAGGCACTGTCTTTAAACTGTTGGTTTCCCATTCGAGGCTGCTTAGGATGGGACAGGCAGAGTGATGGAAGGGAAAGAATATGAGGTGAGAATCACAAGATCTGAGATCTACTCACCTGAAGCACCATGCAAGACTTAGTTTTTCACTTATAAAATGGGAACATTTTAAACCAGCTTTTCATGTCTGTTTTAGCTCTGAAATTGTATTGAATATTAAAAGAAATCACATGCCAGGCTTGGAATCAACATCAGTACAGTTATGCCTCCTTTAGGGCCATTATGACCAATTGCATGCTCTTGGCCTTTCCAAGCATTTTGGTAGCCCTTCTTCCTACCCTTATGTTAGACTCTATGCAAAGAGCTCTACCTAAAGAAACTACTCCTTAATGTTCTCATTTGAATAAGGCAGGGTCACTTTACCTAATATTAATGGAAGTACATTTTTCTAATGGTCTGAGTCTAGGCATTTGGATCAAAGAAGTTGAAAAGTTAGTGACATGAGGGGTAGGGAATAAGGCAGAATACTCAATCCTTCCTAAACTTAGGGTACATAATGGGGCATTTGAAAAGAATCAAGTTATTCCTCCCATATGTTCTTTCTTGGGTATATCCATAGGCCCCATCACCCAAGACATGTAACTGGGTACCACACCTGATGCCTTCCATATTTAGATCTATAACATTCAATGAGTCACTGATCATTCTCACTTGACCTACAAAAATTGTCTCCTAATATGTCCCCTGGCCCATAATGTCACCCCTCTCCAGTTCAATTCTCATGTTTTCTGAAGGAAAATTGGTCAGTATGTATCATAGTCATTGTGATTGTTCCTACTTCTTCAACAGCAATTAAACTTCTAGGACTATACCTGAGGAACCTAATTAGATATGGGAGCAGAGATTTAAGTACAATATATTTCATGGAGCATTATTTATGATAGTAAAACATGGAAATAATAGAAATATCCAACAATTGTTTCTTGATTGGCACACCTCTATATGATAGAATATTACAGTCATTAAAATCATTTTATAGAAGAAAACTGATAAATATTCAAAACACAATGTGAAAAAGTAGTTTATAGCAAGTACAACATTAAACTATTTCAAAGTACATATCCATATGCACATAGCTATAAATCATTCATATATAGGGTTTTTTTGGCAGGGGATACTAGGGATTGAACCCAGGGGTGCTTTACATTGAGCTACATCCACAGTCCTTTTTCTTTCTTTTATTTTGAGACAGGTTCTCGCTAAGTTGCTGAGAGTTGCACTAGGTTGCCCAAGCTGGCCTTGAACTTGTGATCCTCCTGCCTCAGCATCCCATGTTGCTGGGATTACAGATGTGTGCCATTGCACCCAGCATACACCAAATGTTAACAGTCACTATCTTGAATTGTTGAATTATAAGAATTTTGAGGTTTCCATTATATTCATTCAGAGTATTGGCAGGGTGGGGAGTTGGGCCATGGAAAATGCAGTCACTGCCTCCTTTGAGTTACCTTCAATTGTCTCTGTATTTGTGTGCACCCCACTTCATTATATTTATATGCTGACTTTTCTAACTTTCCTACAGTTCCCTGAGAAATGGTGTACTGAGAAAACTGAGACAAGGTCTTCCCTTTCCCTGAATTGAACCCTGAAGCAGGAACATTGTAGAGATTCAAAAAATATGTGTCATTTTGAAATAAATGTTAGAAATCTAAAGGAAAATTTTTGGCTTCCTGTACATTTTTAATCATTATGTTTAAGGTTCATAATGTGGACATTTTGTCACAATAAGCATCTTTCAAACTAGCTCATTTCCATCAGATAAGCTTATTAGAATAGTAAATGACCCACATACGCAAATACAGGCTAAAAGTCAAGAAAATTTAAAAATGAACAGTTTCATTGCTGTGAGTAAAATGGTTTTGATGTCTAACAGAAAGAAGGAAAGTGTAGAATGTGCTGTAGTGCATTTGATTTTGTTTAAATATTTTGGTAAAAAATAAATATGGCCAATTTTATCAATACTAAATAATTACAGTGTGATAAAAGCCACACTTTTTTAGGATATATTTTTCTGGGTAAATACTTTCCTCTAAATAACTAAAAATCACTTTAACAATTCCAATATTATAGTGGTAAACTAGGTCCAAGAATACCATAAAACTAAGGAATAAAATTTGTTTTCAGTTTGTTCCTTTTACCAGAATGTCTCAAAATCGGGATTGAAATATCATTAGCAATTACAAAAGAATTTTACATTTTACTTCTGTCACATCATCATAAAATGAGTGACTCTTCCTGGAATGTAAACCGTATTTAGGGTCACTCATGACCATTTTAGCAAATATCACTGTACCATGTGTTCTTGTCTCTCTTCCTCTACCTGATACATGTGCAGGATTTATGAGACTGATACTGAATGAGTATTTTCTTCTTTAAAAGAGCAAATTATTAACCAATAAACGGCAGATCAAGAGACACAAGTTGGTTTTACTTAGCAGGATTCACAGAAATGGCATACTGGGCTGCCTCTCAAAAATTTCTCAACTCATGCATCTGTGTTCTTGAAATAGCTTGTTTTAAAATGTAGCAACACTCATAAGGTACATTATCTGCTGTTACCTTAATTGTAGAGAAAAACCAAAGAAGACAGCAGAAGAGACTATGTGAGACGAAGAATGGCAAAAAATGAAATTACCCAGACTTTTAAAAAAATGTATGCTAAGTCAGGCTGGCTTCATTCTTCTAAGGCCTCAATGATACTCTACCAGGCATTAATTTAAAGCCTCAAGCCACCTTGAGTCATTCAATAGAAACAAAAATCTAAGCAGGGGGCAGAGAAGACTAGCAATATTTTTTCAAAGAAGTATAACTGGAGAAAATAAGATGTGTTTTGTTCCACTAGAAATATGATTCTTCACTTTCCCAGCCTAACCAAGCCTTGCTCTTGTAATATGAATAATATGATGATAACTCATCAGAATTGTCTACATTTTAATTTGAAAAAATAGTTACTATGTTAATCTTTAATAGGCTGTCTCCTGGACCAACAGAAAGAGTTACAAAAGAAGTCATTTTCAGTGGCATAATTAAAGCCTGGGAGAAGTGCATTTAGTAATGTGGTGTTGTTCTTTTTATCCAATGGCTTGCTCGCATATAGATCCACCATTTGATCAGTGCATCTGGCCCCAGGGGCTTCATGGTCTGCAAGCCACAACCTACTAATAAGCACCCTCCAGCTTGTTTGCTAAACAGATCAGTCCTGGCAGGCACCCAAAAACTCCAGTCCTTGAAACTTGGAGCTCTTTAACTTGCATGGCCTATTGTGTGGCAAGCAAGAGAATAAACTATGTACCTCATAAATGCAGAGCAATTACAGATCAGTTAGTAATACAGCTGTGGCTCAAAAGATTGCTTACCTAAACCAAATCGAGGCCTAATTTATTTTTGTATTGTCTTCGTTAAAAACCAAACAAACGGCTCTGAGAGCTTGTATACATAGTGAAGAAAATGGCTGTTTCCCTTATAAACAATATGGCAACTCTTGGCCCAAAGAAATGGTCCTCAGTAGCTGAAGGGTTTTGTTTTTATGGTCTGAATCAAGCCATTGCTTGTAGCTTCATTAGGTCGTGGAAGGAAACATGGTGGAATGCTCTCTCTGAAAGAAGTTCGAAGTGTTGGGGGTTTTAGGGGTCTGTACAGTTCTGTTTCCTGTTATACATACCAAGAAAGAGGCTGTTGATTTCAAGCACAAGAATGTAAAGATGAAGTAGCCTTTATTTACAAACAAATGGTCAAGTAGCTTGGGTTTAGGTGCATTAATCTGCCAATGATCATGATGAATAGAGTTGAACTTCTTTTAGAAAGCACTTTTATATTCAAATTAATATTTGTTGAATTTATGAGTCCTTGACAATACCAAAAAAAAATATTAGGTTTGTAGAGATATTAGTATTAACAGATGTAGGTATGGTTTAAAGAAGCAATAGCATACACTTTTTACTAATGTTTTTCATACTGTTTGAGCATCTATACTGTGATAAGTGCATTAAATAATAAATCTTCCACCTTTGAGAAAGTGTTGTAAGGAGAGCTGGTGATCTTAATTTTAGGAAACCTAGAAAAATTTTGAAAATGTCTACATAGAAAACAGCTGATAAAAACAATAATACTGATTTGAAGAAGGCTGTGTCTAGGCCAGTTGCCATTATTTATTAACCATATAACCTGAAGCAGATAACATACCTTCCTGAACCTCAGTTTCCTCATCTGTAAAATGGAGTGATCTATTCTGTCTACATTAGGATGTTGGGCAGGATAAATAAGTTGACAAGATATAAATATTTTTAAATGTGCAGAAACCTACAAACAAACTCTTGCTGTTGCTAAATGGAAACAAACTTGGAAAAATATTGGGTACATTTTTACATGGTTGTGAACCACTGGACAGAGTTCTTTGGGATCAGCTTTTAATTACTAATCAGCTTGATTTAGGGATTTGGAGTGTTGGTTTGGAATACCCAGATAATTTTCTACAGTTCCATTTTAACTTTTGGTTTGGTCATCAACCCAACAACTGATGCTTTGTAAATTGACCTGATAACAGGGAAACAAATAGTAGGCAATAAAGGTTGGTGTTCAATGCTAACATCCGTGAACACTTCTGGGGCTAGAGTCAGAAGCAAAGACATGTGAGGGGGAAAGGTTCAAAACTGAACTAAGAATGGAAGTTACCCTTATTCTCAAGAAGTCCTAGGAAATCTCAGCCTGGGACTCTGAACTGATAGGAAAGGTAATGCTCCTGCCTGGGCCTGTTCAGAGCAGCTTTTCCAATTGCATTCAGACCCACTATGAATTTTGTGGTTGTGTTTTGTTTTGTTTGTTTTTCCAAGTACTTGGTTTTTCCCCTACAAGTGTAGATATCTGCAATAAAAATGCTCTAGTTGTTAGCCCCAACTCTTGGGGTACCAATCTTATGTGCATGAGTAGGTATCAAGTGGACATTCTAGGACTTTTCCTTGACATGTGCTCCTTCCTGCTTCTATCTTAGGTTGTGCATTAGTCAGCTATTGATGCAATAATGCCACGTAACAAACCACTGCCAAAAATTAGCTGACTTAATATAACAAACGCTGACTTCTCACTCACAGGTCTGGAGGCTCCGCTGCCCCTTGGCCAGGCTAGGCTGAGCTCCATGCTCTGAGAACTGGGCTGCAGGCTGAGTGTAGGTTTGTTTCACATATCTTTAATCTTCTATGGTCAGGATTACCCAGGGAATGCTCTTTTCATATTGAATGGTAGAGACTTAGGCATTGGCCCAGAATGCACATACAGACATTTCCACCCATGTTCCGTTAGCCAAAGCAAGTCGAATGACCTGTCCCCATATCTGTGGGGCAGGGAAGAACTTTAAAATCAGAAGGGAAAGGGTCTTGGTGAGTTATTCTAATAGAGGGAAGGTATGACAAATTGGAAAAATGGTTCAGTCTACCAGAGATGTTTTACAAAAGGAGTTTATATTTTTAAGAAACATATTTTAAACATAATTAATAGCTTGTATTCTTAAATCACCTATAAAAAATAACCCATGTGACTGTTAAGCACTTGAAATATGATTAATCTGAGATATACTGTAAGTATAAAATTCATACCAGATTTTGATAACAGTATAAGATAATGTAAAATACCTCTTAATAATCTTTGTATATAAAAATATACCACTAACCTCTTAAACCAGAGGTTAAGCCATGACAGAGTCTGGGCCATGACATGATCATGGGGGTAAAGAAAATACCCCCTCCTCCCTATAAAATTCCTGCTTCCTTCATACAAATAATATGATGACTTTATTCTATACCAATTCATAAGAATAAAAGAATAGCAGAATGGAAATTCTCATCATGCTCAATAAACACTTTTCTAAATGTTTATCCAAATTTTGGGTAAATACATGTTTGTGAATCAACAGAACTCTATCTAAAAATATGACTCATTTCTTCCATTCAACAAATATTTATCGAGTGCCTTCTGTGTATTAGTCATTATTTTAGGTCCAGGTATATAGGGATAATTAGGACAGATAAAAATCTGTGCCCTTATGGAGGTCATAAAAAACATATGCATAGATAAATATATAAAATAATGACCAGTAGTATAAAGGAAAACAAAACTGGGAGTAGAGGGCAGTCAGGAAAGACCCTTCTGAGATGATGATGTTGAAGGAGAAAGTGACATGAAGTGAGCATGGGACCCCTGGAAAGCATCCCTGGTGGGAAAGACAGCAGATATAAAGGCCCTGCGGTAAGAAGGAACAAGAAATCAGTGCGGCTCTGACAGAATGATTGAGTGGGAAGCAGAGAGGAGGCAGATCATATAATGTCTTCAAGGCCTTATAAGGTTTGGATTTTATTCTACAGGGAAGGTATCATAACTGTGCTGTCCAATAAGGTAGCCACCAACCTGTGTGGCTACTGAGCACTTGGAAAATGGCTAAACCAAACTGAGATGTGCTGCAAGTCTAAAATACACCCAAGATTTTAATGATTTAGTGTGAAAAAAATGAATGGTAAATGCCTCAGTAATAATTTTGTTTTATTAATGTTGACATTAATATTTTAGATATATTGGACAAAATAAAGCATTGTTAAAATTGACTTCACCTATTTATTTTCATTTTTAAATATAGCTAGTAGGAAATTATAAATTACATATGTGGCTCACATTATATTTCTTTAGCGAGTATTGCATTTGGAGGGGTTTGAGCAAGAGAGGTCATAAACTTTTAAAAACTGCTCTTTGGAGAAGCTAGTCACAAGAAAGTATGTATTATTTGATTCTGTTCATATAAAACACAAAAGGAGTCAGAACTAAGCAATGGTACTAGCACTCAGGATAGAGTTTACATTTCTGGAGAGACTAGAGGGGACCGTCAGAGGGGATTTCTGTGTTCTAGTAAGATCTCGTGTATGACCTGGGATGCTGTTAATGTTTGAACATCCCATGAGTTGTACATTTATCTTATATGCACTTTTCATGTGTCTGTTATACTTAAGTTTTAAAAAATTAAAGTGATATCCACACATATATAAAACAAAGATTAAAAAGAAAAAAATATAATTGAGTATTCAAATTGACACAGTTCAGATAATGCAATTTACTTGAGCGTAGATGGTGTTTGCTAAGTGGCTTTTAATCTCCAACAAAAGGTTTGCCACTTACCCACTTAATATCCACATTTGATTGCTGTAAACAGACCTATAGACATGAGTTCCTGGTTTGTAGCAATGGGTAGATGAACAACATATTACACCTTTATGCATTTTAACATTTTCTGAAATGATTCATACAATGAGATTATTGTAGAAAATAAGCTGCCTTTAGAAAAAAATGTACCTTAAATCATTTTAAATTTCTAATACTTTGCAGATTGCTATGTTTGCAAATTATAATGAAAATGAGTTACTTAAATAAAGGATTATTTTTAAAAATTGTTCTTGGGTAGATGGGGGTTATGAAACTACTTCTTCATTTCTGCATGCACTTAAGTTTTTCTACAACATAAATTTTCCTTTAGTATAAAACTTAACAACATGAAAATGGACTAACATGATAAAGATAACCACTTCCTCCTTCACTAACTTTTCAAGAATGGGAAAAGACATATAGAGTTGCCATCACCTTCCCCTTTCCTGAGGGTGCTCCAGCCTGGATTCTGAAATGGTCCTGAATCAGTCCTGATTTCAGAGCATTGTTCCTCTGATAACCCCTCAAATACATGAATCCAGCCTCTGGAATTCGGCTTCTTTATTATATATAGTGTTGCGCAAATCCTAAAAGATCAAGAACTAAGGAATTCTATAACGGAAGTAGTTAATTACTATGTCAATTTATATCTCCTTAAATATAATCCTCAAATATAATCAGAATAAAATAAAGATAGCAACAATAAAGAAAGCTATTTAAAAACATGTACTCAACTTGAGTAAAAGAGAACACCCAAACTTCCAACTCATGTAAGTGAAAAAAGAAACAAACAAACCTGGAATCCCAGCAAGCTACCCTGTGCCCTGCTGACCCAAGCCTTCGTGGGAACAAGCACCATCTGCGGAAGAAACTGCATAAAAGAGAGAACCTTATGGTCACAGGCCATCAATTGATCTAAAACCACAAAAGAAAGAGTCTGATCCTCATGCAAAGATGCTGAGAAAGAGATTTGGTTGATCAGAGGTGAACATGGAAGAGATATGAAAGTCTGCATGGGCCTCGAGGTGGCCGCTTCGGAAGGCAACTCTTGCAGGAAGAGCTGGATAATTGAAGGGAAGATGCATTTTCAGAAAACTGCTCAGAGAAGCGGGAGAACAAGAACTGGTAAGTGAAGATCCTGAAGACAAAAAATATCAAAAAGTCATAGGCAGCACAACTGTTCCTAACAATGTCCCCCATCCCCCCCTACCCTCAAGAGTAAAGAAATCATCCACACTTTGCTACACTGACAGTAGAGGGAGCTCTTGAACTAGGAATTTTATAAACCTCCTCGAATTGCCATCCCCAATCCAGAGACATACAAAAATGCAGGCAATCTTTGTTTAGGTAAAAAAAAGTCATAAAATGAGAAATTTTGATGATGAAAATTATTCCCATGACCCATTCAGAGAACTGAGGTCCCATGGAAGGCTTCGTTCGGGGCAGAGCTGTTCTGCCACGCCACCCTGCTGGGATAAGTGTTTGCTCATGAGGTCATGGGCACAGAAAAAGCAAATGAAAGCAAAGAGGACAGTTAGAAGGCCATGACAGGAGATGGCAGTGGATTGCCCTAGTAGAGGTAGTGAAAATAATCAAGGCACATTTTAAAAGTGCACTAGATTTGTTGATGGACTGAATATGTTTTGAGAATATGTCCTAGGGCTTTGGTTTTGAAAACTAAAAGAATGTTAAATACTATGCATTGAGACAGTACTGTGGGTATAGATGAGAATCACGAATTTGGTAATGTTAAGTTTCAGGTGGCTTCCTACAAGTTTGGTGAATTTTTGAATGTTATTATTGATTCTAAGATTATATTGTTCTTTTAATTTTGATTTCCAGTTTTCTAGTTCTGGTATGTAGACTTATATTTTTTAAAAATATTGACCTTGTGTTCTATTAACTTACTAAATTTACTTATTAGGTGTAGCACAATTTTGATAGATACTTGAGAATTTTCTACATAATCACCTATGAGTAAAAAGCAGTTTCATTTGCCATGTCAATCTGTGTGACTTTTCCTTTTCTTGCCGTATTTCACTGGCTAGGACCTTCAATGCAATGCTGAACTGGAGTCCTGAGGGTGTGTATGCATGCCTTGTTTCCCATCTTCAAGGGAAAACATTCACTACATTACTACCTGTAGATTTTGTGTAAATGTCCTTTATCAGGCTGAGCAAGTTTTCTTCTGTGTCAGTTTGGCTCCTTGAAACTAATACAAAGACGGAATTAGATAAACAGGATGTAATGGGGGAAATGCCTATGAAGGATAAAAGAGGGAGGAAGTGGAACGTTCAGGAGATATTTTACACCAGCTGCAGGTATGATGGCTGTGGAAGGAGACCACGAAGTCATGGTGACTGACCTGCTGGTATCAACCAGACTTCCATTCTTGAATGTCTGGGCCATTGGCAATGAAACCCGTCTTGGGATGGGATTGCTGCACATGACCTACTGCCAATTAGGGTCAAAAGAATGATTCTTCTTGCTTGTTTGTTATTCTCTGGACAAGAGAAGTCCAGCATGCCTTGGAGAGAACTGTAAGTCTTAGGTCAATGTGGCCTTTGCTGTGTCCCTTCATAAGAGTGTACTGTCTTTGTTTGTCAGAATTCTGCAAGACCCAACTATGCAGGGATGAGAATCATAAAACCCCAGTGGGAAGTAGAGTTGGACTTTCAAAGGTGAAGGCAGGTAGATTGACATTGGGAGCAAGAGTTTATGCTGAGAATATGCATAGCCTCTATTTCTGCCACCATGATCCTTCTGTTACTGTTTCATGAAAGTTCAGGGGAGACTAATATTGAAAACTAGTTGATGTCAATTAATCAAAGCATTTTATCTATGAACTGAGACTTTTTTTTAGAAATTAATGCTTCCAGTGTACTTTATTTCTTCAATATGCCATTTTTAATAGGTATACAGTTCTTATCATTGGCATTAGTTACTGATCTCTCCATTCCTTTGTGGTGACTCTGCCAATAGGGGACAGGTTCCATTCTTTTCCGATTTGTGTTGCTTTATATATCCATATAGTAATACAGAAAGTAGCTCCACTAGCTAATACAGCTTTACCATATTTGTCATGGAAATCAGGTGCATGTTTCCGGTGGCTCTGCCTTACCATCATTGTTTGCTGGATGCATTGGACTTGGAGATGATTTGGTGCATTTTTGTGCAAGGAAAACGTTGTGAAACTGAAAAGAGAACGGCAACAATTGCAACTGCTGGTTTGGTGCACATCACTCCAGATACCTTTGGAACTGAGACATTTTGCTAATGTATGATACAAAAATCTTTACACTTTATGTCCATTCTCATATGTTCATCCATATGCCGTTTTCCTAGACCTCTAGCCTTTCTCTTGCAGATCTCTGAACAAATGGCCAGGCCATTGCCTACTGACCAGGGATATGGCTATATTTTCCTCTTGAGCTATGTCTCCTTCCACAAAGCTAATGGCCACTTCCTCAGCTGATTAGATGAACCCCTGCCCCGTATGACTATAGTTGCAAGCTGAAGATGGGAAGCTCTGTGTTGGGGTCTGGGTTATCTTCCCATGGCCAGCCTACTTATACCTTCTGGTTATACTTGAGTTTTGTCCCAGGTGTAACATTTCTATCTTATGATGTACTATTGCTGGGCATGTTAGACTTTATCACTTGTGTCCAATTTAATCCAGATGATAACAGATATTTGGAAACTTAATCCACCATTGGAAAGTGATTCTGGCATGCTACCAGACTCGAGTATAGTGTAGATAAAGACTGGGTATAAAGTTGGAATGTTCTAGAAGAATTTATGTGGTATTTTAATTCTTCCTTTAGTGTCAACAGAATTCATCATTGAAGCCAACTGGTCCTGACATTTTCCTGTTGAAACATTTCATTGTGAACTCAATGTCTTTACCATATATAAGATTCATATTTTCTATTCTTCATGTAAGTTTTCTTAATTAAGGTCTTTCAAGGAACTTGTCCTTTTCCTCTAAATCATTGGATTTACTGGCACAAAGTTGGGCATAATTTTTCCTTATTTGCTTTCTAATGTCTGTAGGATCTGTAGTGATGGTCTTTCTTTCAGTCTTGATATGCATAATTTGGGTTTTCTCTTTTCTATTTTATACCCTCACATATACATTGTGTGCGTGTGTGCGTGCATGTGTGTATCTATTTGTTTCTTCTGGTAAAGTTTTCTTTTGGCTTTAACACATCCTATAGAGCAGGTGTATTGGTAAAAAAAAATCTCAGCTTTAATTTGATTGCAAATTTTTATTTCTTCACTTCAAAACAAATTTTTGAAAACAAGCATAGAATTCTAGGTTGGCATTTTCTTTCAGCACTTTAAAGATATCATCCTATTGTCTTTTGACTCACATATTTTGAAAAGAAGTTTTCAGTATTTTTTATTGTTTCCTCTATACACAATATAATTTTCCCCTTAATGCATTAAAATTTTCTTTATTTTTTACAAGTTTGATTATAATGTGTTTTTATGTGCTTTTCTTTGTGTTTATCCTTCCTGGAGTTAGTTGAATATCTTGGAACTGTGGATTTTTATCAAATTTCAAAAATGTTTGACCAATTTCTTATTAAAACAATCTTTTTATTTTTAGTGGTTTCTTATTAAGAAAATAATTTATTGAACAGTCCATAACATAAAAATGATTTAAAAACATGAAAATATTCCCTACATTTTGTCTGGAAATGATTTTTTGCATGTGGTACTGGGCATGGATCCCAGGGGCACTCTACCACTGAGCTGCATCCTCAGTTCTTTCTATTTTCTGAGACAGAATCTCAATAAGTTGCTTAGACTGGACTCTAACTTGTGATAGCCCTGCCTCTACCTACCTAGTCACTGGGATTAGAGGGATATGCTGCCATGCTTGGACCCCTCATCACTCATTTTATTTTGGGGGTTTTATTTATTTTATTTGTTCTTTTTAGTTATACATGATAGTATATTTTCACCTATTTACACAAACATGAAGCATATTTTATTCAAATTAGGATCCAAGGGAATTAAAATCAACATTTTATAGTGATGCAGCCATATCAATATTTATAGCAGCACAATTCATAATGGCTAAACTATAGAACCAAACTAAGTGGCCTTCAACAGGTGAATGGACAAAGAAAATGTGATGTACATGCACACACACACATACACACAATGGAATATTACTCAGTCATAAAAAAGAATGAGTTTGTGACATTTGCCAGGAAATGGAAAGATCTGGAGATTATCATGGTAAGTGAAATGAACCAATCTTAAAAAAACAAAGGTCAAATGTTCTCTCTGATATGCGGATGCTAATGCAAAACAAGGGGGTGGAGAACAGAAGTTCAGTGTTCTGGTTTTCCAAGACTCAGAGAAACAAAAGCTCTGGCACTCTGCTTGAGATCTCTACTGGGGATCTCCTCCCTGTTTCTCCAAGTGAAAGGCCAGGGCAATTGTAAAGCATGATGCAATGGTTTCCCCTCTCTCCAAGATCACAAAAGTCTTAAAAAATTCTTTTTGAAAATCTGAAAACATCTGCTCACATCTCTTATTCAGTTATCTTATTGTTTAAGTTAGAAGTTAAATGCACTCATGTTAATTCATCATGGCTGTGGGCAGAAGTTTGTTGATTTGGCAGTTGGAAATTTGAGTCTGATTCAAAGGGATCAGAGAATCTAGCCTGAGCTATAAATCTAGAAGTCTTGTGGCACAAGTGTTTCCCCACAATTGATCACACTGAATAAAGATAGTGCTCCTTTTTATCCCAATTCAGGGCAGCTAGGTGGGGCAAGGGACTGGTCCCAGACAACAGCAGCCTCCTCTATTTGCCCAGTGTGTGTGCGTGTGTGTGTGTGAGAGAGAGAGAGAGACAGAGACAGAGAGAGAAATCTGAAGAGCAACTTATATTGAAAGTCAAGTGAGAAAAATGTTTCAAGAGGATCGAGGTGGTGATACCCTTCCCTTACAGGCTAAGTAAGAAGAAGAAAGAGCACTAACCCCTGAATAACCAAAATGGAGATGATTGGTAATCCAGAAAGAATATTTTCAATGAAATGGGAAGGGAAGGGCAGTGAGGAACCAGAAAGAAGTTGTCAATTTTTGCCATGAAGTAAAGCAGGAAAGACACCTTAAAAAGAATATAGCAGGTAGAATGAGTTTTTTTTTTAAGACAGGTATAAAGTTTCCCACATATTTGTGAACCTCCTTTTCCAAATACATTTGCTCATCATTTTTCTTGGGTTCCATAATTGCAAACTTGCCTGCTTGTTAACATTTATGTGAAATTCCCAAATCAATACTCATGACACTTGGCAGAGACAAAAAATTGAGTCACCCAAATGCACATGTTCCAAGCTGAGGCCAACAAGCAATGCTTTGCCTTCTTGTTTCAGTTCTGATATTGTAAACAAGTGTCTTTTTCATGGTTTATTTAGTGTCATGTTTTTCACATTTTTGTGCTTTTGTTGGTGATTTCACTGTTTTAAATGTCCCTCAAGTGTGGTGCTGAAGTGCAGTCTGGTTTTTCTAAAGATAAAAAGGCTGTGGTGTATCTCATGGAGAAACTACTTCAGATAAGCTTCATTCAGGAGGCGTGAGTTATAGTGCTGTGGGCCACAGGTTCAATGTTAATAAACCAACAATATGTATTAAATAAAACATCTTTAAACAGAAACACACATAAAACACGTTTCTATTTTGAACAGTTAACAAAAACACAGTGACCAGAGGGCTTGTAGGACCCTAACCCTGTATTCCTCCCTAGAAGTGGTTCAGTCGTTGATAACTCACTGTATACAACTTTATAGACCACAACTATTGCAAATTAATGAGAATCAACTGCATAAACTTTTTATTTAAAAGAAAGTATGATATAGTAGGAAAAGCACTAGGCCAAAAAAATGTGAGACCTCAGTTCTAATTCTAATTCTTCCAATAACTAGCTTTGTACCTTCCAGCAAGTATTCTGACCTCACCTGGTTTCTTCATCAATGAGTGGTGTTCTTTAAATCAGATCATGGCTAAGGCTCTTGAAATCCTAGCATCCTGTGACCTTGAATCATCAGTAGGGGAAATTCCCAGTTTCTTCCTAAGAAAGTCTCCTCTTTGCTTTATAGCCAACCTCCCTGCTCCATCTGAGATTAAGCACCCTGTTCTACAGAATGCCACGAAGATGAAATAACACACACTGATTTAAAAAAAAAAAAAAAAAAAACTGGGAAGTTTTCCCAGGAAGAGTTGCTTGCGACTTTGGAAGTCATATCAAAATAACCCCCACAAGTTAACAGTACATGTCACATTAAGAAATAGATATTAATGAGAGATTTTAAAAGAAAACAGCCACAGTAGGTTTAAACAGGGTGCAGTCTTCTGATGACAGCTTTGAATACAGAGTGCCAAAATGCAGCCAGACTGAGTGAGGTATGGGCGCATTACTAAAAATACAAGGAATACAGAGAGTACGGTCAGGTGGCAACCTGAATTCACACTCGGGGTTTTTAATATCAGAAGCAAGAAAGTCATTTACAACTCTTAGCTAAAGGATGAGGCTCTCTGAAGTGTTAAGAATACAGGCCCATATGTGTAATGACAGAAGGTGACTATCTTCTGTGGAGTGTGAGGGGGCAGGGAGGGGATTGAAACACGAAATGAATTCTCTGTATAATTTGTCTTTTTCTTTATTAGAAAAACATTTATTAATAGTAACTTGAAAATTGGGAGCAGAATTTTTTTTTTCTTTGGAAAAAAAAAAGTTCGTGTTTTTCCCTGAGCAGTCTTTGGTATGGACTTTAATAATGGGTTGTTGGGGGTCCACATTCCATCACGGTCTTTGATTGTACAGGGTTATGCTGTTTTGTAACACTGAAAATGAGGGTTGCCAACTGGTTTGTATTAGTCATAGTCCTGACAGGAAATAGATGGCAAAAATAAAATTAAGATTATTCCAGGAGGGATATTAAAGAGACTTTTGAAAAAAAAAAAGGGTATGGGAAATGACAGGGGATAGCATGGTCCCCTGGGCCTAGTAACAGTGGAGCTGTTACCCCCCATGGATAGAAGGAACCTGAAAAGGAATGAGTTTCCAGATCCTGGGCTTCCAGATCCCAGAATTAGAGTCATTAAGAGAAGGTGACCTTGAGAGGAGCAGGGGCACTGGTCTGTAGGAAGAGAACTAAATTAAGCAATACCTCAATCATTGGATGGCTTGTCTGCATTCCCTATTGAACAACCAGAAGCTAGAAAGGTAAGAGACCTGATAATGCTGCTCACACAGGAGGATCCAAGATTCCAGGAAGAATCATCTGATTACCTTCAGAGTAGAGGTACTACTGTACTCCTACCCATGAGGGATACATTGCATTCCATCCCAATGGGATGCCTGAAACTGCAGACAGTCCTGAACCCAAACATACTATGCATTTTCCTACATGCCCTGGAGCACTGTCACCAAGTACTAGAGTTAGTCTGTCCTTCCACGTTTTAAGCCCTGGTCCCACCTTTGTATCACCTCTTGCAGTTTAGAGCCATAATTAAGAAAATAAGGATTACTTGAATCCAAGAACTACAGTACTCAGACAGTTAATCTGATAACTGAGATTGCTACTAAATGACTAACGAGCAGGTAGCATATGAAGCATGAATACACCGGACCAAGAGACAGTTCACACCCCAGGCAGAACAGTGAGACACCACAAAACTTCACCACACTACTCAGAATGGCATGTCATTTAAAACTTGTGCATTGTGTGGTTCTGAGATTTCTCCATCTAACATTTGCAGACCATGGATGACCACAGGTGTTTCAGTCAACTTCTTTTTCTGCCACTGTGACCAAAAGACCTAACAAGAAGAGGAAAAGTTTATTTGGGGCTCATGATTTCCAAGGTCTTAGTCTATAGATAGCTGACACCATTGTTTTGGGCCTGAGTTGAGGCAGAATATCATGGCAGAGAGGTGTGGAGGAGAAAAGCAGCTTAGGACATGGCAATCAGGAAGCAGAGAAAGAGAGACTGTGTTCTTCAGGGACAAAATATATACCCCAAAGACATGCCCCTGAGACCTACCTCCTCCAGTCACACCCTATCTGCCTACAGTTACCACCCAGTTCATCCATTCAAGTGGATTAATGCGCTAATTAGGTGAAGGCTCTCATAACCCAATCATTTACCTCTTAAATTTCTTGCACTGTTCTACACGTAAGCTTTTGGGGAAACCTCATATCTAACCCTAATAGGCAACTGAAAGAACAAAAAGCAAAACCACGGGTAGGAGGGACTATGTGTTTTGGTCAAGGATAAAAATAAGTATCTAGCCGAAGTTAAAATAAATGTGAAATTCTGTGAAATCACAGAATAAATGTGAAAAAAAGAAAAAGTAAATCTGAAATTTTATTCCAAACTGCTTAATTTCCAAATTTTTGATTAGTCAGATTTTAATGGAGTAAGATAAATAATTTTTCAGAACTGTCAACTACTAAGTTGTTCCTGCTGTCACTGCACCATTTGGGATATTAGACATCTACTTTAACTGGCACTTTTAATATATCACTAATCATTTTATATGCAAAATAGAAGTTCAGAAGAATATTTTAGATGTCTTGTAGAAGAAACCTGATACCTAGAACATACTGTTATCTTTCAGCTTCAAAAACTGAAAATGGTTGAAAGTTTATAACATAAAAAAATAAAGTCTCTGTATTAGATTCTCGGGGCTATGTCAACAGAGAACCATAAACTAGGTGCCTTGAAGCAACACAAATTTATCATCTTACAGTTCTGGAGGCTGGAAGTCTGAAATCAAGGTGTCGGCAGGGCCGTGCTCCTCTGAGACTCTGGTCAGACTCTCCCTTGTTTGTCCCAAGCTTCTGGTGGTTGCTTTCCGTCTTGGCATTGCTTGGTCTGCAGCTCCATCAGTCCAGTCTCTGCCTCTGCCGTCACATGGCATCCCCCCTTGTGTGTCTCAGAAGGACACCAAGTCAGGCTAGATCAAGGGTCTGCCCCATCTGTGTGGCCCCACCTAATCACACCTGCAGGGACATGGTTTTTCCAAAACAAGGTCAAATTCTGAAGCATTGGGAATTAAGATGTCAAAATCTTTTTTTGGGGGCGGGGATACAATTCAACCTCGAAAAAGACTCGAAAGAGACTCAAAATAGCAGGCATTAATTGAAGCACTCTTTAATGTAGTCCAATGAGAATAGATGTGTTTGGAGTTCCTCATTTTTCTTCTATTTGTCACATTCCTTTAAATTCTGTACTATGTCTGGATCTTGAAGTCAATGGATCATGAGTGCTATTCTACTTGATTTAGGAGATTTTCCTTTATGTAAAAGTTTAACTTTACAATACCGTCACCTCTGCTCAAGACAGAATAATAGAGATCATACTTACACTTCTGTTTGAAACACCTACAACACCAGACAAAACATACGAAGCACTGTTCATACATTGGGCATCAAAAGAACAAAAGATGATTATCCTTAGGAGATGGGAAACAAACCAGGCAAAGTCCTAATTGACCCAGTTTACAACGGAGAGTTTCTAAGACATGATGCAGGAAACAAAGCAGCCAGACAAACCAAAGATCTGCCTAAGTTGAGGAGACAAAGTTATCTAGCTAAAACACTCCCTCCCAATAGCCATATCAACTCTCAATCTATTTTTCTGTTATGTAATAATTTGAAAGTTCTAATAATTGTTATTAATCCATAAAACTGATATTTCTTATGATCTTTGTTAATTATTAGGGTGCCATTTTAGTCTTGCATATATACCTTGAGGTATACATTGATACCTTGACAATGTCAGAATGTAAGGAAATGTCTTTTCTCACTAGATATTATACTTAAAATACTTACCTAAATTTGAAAGCAAGGGTGTGGATATAAACAATAATCTGAATGACATGTCTTGCTTATAATACCACTATGGAACTGATTTGATGTTAAGAAACTTACTCAAGCACATGATTATTGATCATGCACAAGTTCGGGGATGCCAAAAATGACATTGAAGTCTCACCTATTTTGACTTCCAATGGCTGAAATCAGAACTTATTAGGAAAAGTTGGGTCAAA
The DNA here is from genome assembly GCA_020662805.1 of Glaucomys volans. Taxonomy (NCBI): domain Eukaryota; kingdom Metazoa; phylum Chordata; class Mammalia; order Rodentia; family Sciuridae; genus Glaucomys; species Glaucomys volans. The sequence continues at coordinate 20,227 of JAJEJO010000122.1, read as the reverse complement.
TACCAAGACCCAAGCCAAACTTCTCATCTTTCAAACCTGGAAACAAAAAATAGATATGGCTAAAATTGAAAAAGAAAGAAAAACATACACATTTCTTTTAGAATTATGATGGTAACAAGCAAAAAACTGAGAAAGAATTATTTTTTAAAATTTACTTCCATAAGAGTTGAACTGTAGGTTGTAGACACATTTGTTTTTCATTTTATATATTTCAGTGTCTGAATTTTCATTTCCATGAAAAGCAAATTAAAATGGAGACCTAATCTGAAGGATTCCTGAGTCGACAGAGCCAGCTAGGTCTCACAAGTTATCTTAACCTTGCTTGATTTGAAAACATAAGCAGAACCTCACTTGGGGCTATTTCTTACATGTGTCTACATCAAAGAAAAACAAAAACTTAAGCTCAAACCAGTCAGAAGTCACCAACAAACTTACTAGGAGCTTTTTCACCAAACAGATCAAGTAAGGAAACTGTATAATTGTAACCAACCAAATATTTTCCTTGCTTTACCTTTTTTTTTCATGGTTTTTTAAAATTTTTATTTTTGCAGACTTCATTTTGATTTACTGTACACATATGCAGTACAAATTTTCATTTCTATGGTTGCGCATCATGTGCATTCATATCATTCTTGTTAATCACACATGTACATAGGGCAATGATGTCTCGATGTCCTTGCTTTACTTTTGAATTTGCTCTGCAGTCTTCCCTTTGCGTTCCTGCAACAGGTGCCCAAATCACTTCTGTCTTGGAGTTGCCCAATTCATGAGTCACTATTTGCTTTAATAAACTTTTTTTTTTAAAAATCTTATTGTGCCTCAGTTTACCTTTTAACAATGTATCTTACTAGTATTATACATTTCACAGCAGGAATTTTTAAAACAGCTTCATGAGAAAGTATGCATAAGATAGAAAGATATAAGACTGTATGTATTATCAAGCTTTATTAAAACAAAATATGAACATTTATTTTTCATGCTTTTATTTATTACTCATTTGCAGTGATATTACATTATACTTATAATCAGAAGGAAAAACTCTATCTTTAAAATATGCTCTTTTCTCTGTTTATACAGCATGTAATTTACAGGACCTGGTCCCCATTCTGAGGAGAACTCCTCATCCTCCTCTCTTCCTCTTAGCACTGTCTGTATGCAACACTGTCACAATCAGGCAGACTTTGAAAACTCAGCTCACTCCTCAGTGGCACCTGGGACCAAACTGTAACATGATTCAGGAACTTCATTAGCAAAATATTCCAGCATCATTTCCAGCTAAGATAATACATCTTGAGCTGCTAAGTGATCTCAAGTAGGCATTTAATTATTAAATTTATTATTCTTCCCAGACTTCATATTTCCTACATGGAAAATACAAGTAACAGCCTCCAAACATGCCTGTTAACCATGTAGATTATGGAAAAGATTTTGAAAATCACCTAAATCTCTCTTTTGGTGCCCCTCATTTGAACTTCAATTTTTAAAATATTTGACACTGGACGTCTAAAATAGAGATCATTTTTTAAAATGTATAAGCAAACTTTGCTAAGCAGTTTGACTGTCACTGTAGGCAGCCTTTCTGTCATAGCACTGAGGGGGTAGGAATGATCCTCTTTTCTAAGACACTCACTGTTGACTCTCAAATCTTACTGTTGCAGCAACATTCTTGAAAACTGAGCAGTGAAAATGTAAATCCATTAAGTTTATCAATCACCAATATCAAAGTGTAAGTTATATTCTATTTCTTTCCAAATGCATTCTCCAAAGTTGACAATGGAAAGAAATTCTGGATGTGAAAGAAAGCTTAGCTGAGGAATGATGGATCCCACAGTGACATAGAAATACTGGAAGCTTACAGAGGATGTGACCACCAGGTCAAAGACCATAGAAGTGGGGATGTATAGGTTCTGCTTACACAGGGACAGCAGAGCAGAAACCCAGACACCTATCACACCAGCCTGGATGCCTGTCTTTAAACTTTAAAAAAATCTTGCTGGGCATGGGCACCTGGAATCCTAGCAGCTTAGGAGGCTATGGCAGGATTGTAAGTTCAACTGCCTCAGCAACTTAGCAAGGTGTTAAGTACTTTAGGAAGACCCTGTCTTGAAATAAAAAATAATGTCTGGGGATGTGGCTCAATGGTTAAGTACCTCTGGGTTCAATCCTTGGTACCAAAACAAACAAACAAACAAACACAAATCTTTTAATACTTTAAGCAAGAAATGCAAGGCTACCTTGTTTGGATCACTGCTATTTCATTTGGTATTTTATATGCTGGCAGACTAATCCTATATGATAATAGATTATCTCATTTACTCATCCCTACAAGGGTCAGCCATCATATGAGGTAGCAAGTATTGTTACCTTTAGAGATGCAGAAACTGAGGCACAGAGAAGTTACTTGCCCAAGGCAACATTGCTATAAGAGGGACAGCCAATGGGACAAGGATTATGGAAAAGGAGTCAAGGGTTATCAAGGGGAAGGCACAGGAATGGGCCCCTAAGCATCAGAGAATCCTCTCAGAAAATGTGCTGTCCTTCACTTCACATTCAGTCCAATGGGACTATCGATCCTGAATTAAATGAAGTCTATAGAAACTTTCTCTGTATCTAAAATTCAGGATCCTAAACCATACAGCCTGAGCTTTTTATCTGCAAGGCGGTAAATAAAAATTAGAAAGCAAAAATTGCAAATAGGAAATTTTAGAGCAGAGAAGCAGCCACTCTAGTGTATTCTGGATGGTTGATAATTCTCTTCAAAATTGAGCAGAAAAATGCTGTGTGGTTTTTCTCACTTTTTGAAAATTGACAAATTTTCCTGTTTTATTAATATACTGAAGATGGCGGAAGTTTCATTTAACAAATGATGATGGAGAAATTCCTCCAAGACATTATGCTGGACTAAAGAGTCAACTTGGGAATCAAGAGCCTGTATTCTAGGTCTAGCTTGGCCACTGATGACCCTGAGATGTTAGACGTGTCAAGTGACACCCTGGCTCCCGGTTTCCTCACTTACTTAGAAAGATGGTTGAATTGGAGAACATATTCTAGGGCCTTTTCTAGCCCTCATGGTCAATGATTCTGAGTCTGGTTACTTTATCTATGAGTGAAGAAAATATAAAAGGTATATCGTGAAAGGTGATTTTACTTAACTCCCTGGAATGAAGTTGTTTAATTGATTCTGATTCCCACCCACTTCCAGTGGAGCACAATAAAAATGCTTCAGATGAATGGAGGCTCCTGATTATTTAGGAGCTGCTTAAAAGATCTTTACTGTACTACTATTTACCATGAGGCCTGAGAAAATTGGAGGGATTAGAGTTACAGCCCTAATAATTTGCCTTTATAGATTTAACCTGAAATAACAGGCACAAAGGACAAATAAAATTAGCAGTTTCCTGGATAATTCCTGGATAAATGTAAGTATTAAATCCTGTTGAAAAAAGCAACAAGTTGGTAGCCATGGTTCAAAAGAGACATAGGAGGGAAATGGCTAAGGTTACCCTGACCCTAATTAAGGACTTGGCAAAGTGCTCACTCCCGTAGTCGGCCTCGCCTCTGAGCCGTTCTGCTTCGTTTCTCTGAGTGTTAGGTGTCAGAGTGACTAATGTCTTTCTTTGTGGGCAATCTCCCCCATATGGAACTTTGCCAGGAATCCAGAAATAAGCAAAATGAAAAAAAAAAAAAATTCCTCTCAGGAGCCCAAAGAGCAACAGAGAATGGGAACCTAGCTTGTGTCCTTAACACAATCTGATTCATTCCTCCAGGCCTCTTTTCCACCAGCATCTGTCTAGGTGCTGTGTGTGGAACACAGAAAGATTCAGAAGCTGTAGAGCTTGCTGTCTGTCACCAGAGAAATGAGTCTGTTTCACTGATATTTTGGCTTCCCACCAACAGAAGGGCATTTTTATAAAGGAATAGTAATATACTGCTTCAGTCCTTATTTCAATAATCGCAGTGGCCATCCTAATTTTCTACTTTTGCTTCCCAAACTTCCATCCCCTTGCTTTTTTGCTGTTGCTGTTTCACTTTCTCCAGTGTTTCTTGAGAACTGCTCAGAAACAGTAGACTCTCCAGGTAGTAAATGTCCCTATCAGCTGGGAGAGAGCCTTTGCATCCTTAGGCCTGGTAAGACTTCTGAGGCTTTTGTTTCATAGAAGAAAATGAATAAATACAATCAACAAGAGCCATTTGCAAGTCTTCAAAAAAGGTACCCTTCCTCCAAGAAGAAACTTAGATTTCAGTGGTAATAGAGGCCCCAACTGATTAGCAGAGCTCCTTCCTAGGCGATAATGAGGATGGGGACACAGCAGGACTGAAGGAATCTGTTCTTTGGGGACCTGACTAATTAAAGCCACAAAACTGCTCCCAGCATTTGTCATATGGCAGACCATGAACATCCTTACCCAGTCACTTCCAAAAAACAAGATCCCAAAGACAAATCCACATGAAGATCCACATATGGCTCTCCCACATGCCCCTTTTCCAAACATGACACAGGAAATAGGCAGGGTGACTGAGGCACAGCCACAGCATCACCCTGAGTCTGTCACTAAAAATATCCACCAATCCTTTTGTATAGATGGCCTAAGATTTTGAATTCTATGAGCCCACTGAGGCTGCTGTTTAGTTCTTGAGCCACTGCAATCAACATGACATGAGATGGTTGACAACCTCCCAAGTATGGCCGGCAAGTGGACTTGGTGGGGGCTTCCTGCATGGCTTAGTTTTCCAGGGCTACTGCAACAATTTGCTATAAACCAGAGGCTTAAAACAGCAGAAATTTATTTTCTTACTGTTCTGGAGGCCAGAAGCCCCAAATTGAGGTATTGTAGGACCATGGTTCCTCTGAAGTTCCAAGGGATGATCCTGCCTCACCTCTTCTGAGGCTGGATGTTCCCTGGCCCATGGCAGCAGTAACACTCCAGTCACTGCCTGAACCTTGGCATGGTCCCCCCTGTGTCTGCTCCCTTGTCTTCTCATATAAAGATAATGGTAGTTGGACTTGAGACTCGACCTAATTCAAGATGCTCTCATTTCAAGATCCCTACCTAAACACATCTGCAAAGGCCTTTCTTCAAATAAGGACACACAGGTTCCAAGTGGACACACCTTTTTCTTTTTTGGAGGGGGTACCATTCAATCCATTTTCCTATATTATTCCTTTAATTAGGTCTTATTCGCTTCATAAACTGGATGTCATTGAAAGTCTTCAATCTCTAAAAGATACAGGCATGATTTGCTAGAACCCCAATTCCATAACCTGGAAAAGTCAAATCCCTCTCCAGGGCTTCTGCACATTCCAGAGTGTGGCAAGAGGAAGGGGCAAGAAGCTCCATTGAATTAGTTCAGTTCACGAACTGATGTACTCTGTGCCCACAGTCCTGTTCCTTTATCTTGTTGACACAGAAACAGAATTTGGTCTATTTCATCAATTAAAAATAACTACTTTCACAAAGCTCTGACATAAATAACAGATTTTATTCAATTATTGGTAATTTTGGAGTTAAATATAGGAGGGCAAATGCTTTTAAATTAAAAAAAAGAAATTCCTGCTTATATTCTTTAGCCACATTCCCAGGTGGCCTGGCCATTATCTCTCATCTCCCTTTAGCAGCCACACTCCTATTCCTATTTCTTAGAATAGTTGCATTAACTTTTTTCTTTCCTTTTTCAGCAAGCTCTGTTTGTAAGACTCACCTTTTACCCTGGTATCTTATTAAACTAGTTCCCTTGTTTCTGAGAAGAATCCTGGTGTCAGTGAAGACCTTCCCATCCTTATTGAAATCATTTACAGTTTATTAGAAAAAGTGTTCGAGTTTTTATTTTTGTTTTTTATTTCGAGTTGTGCTTCAAATAAGAATCAGAACTTCTGTGGTGATATTGTTTCTAGGGGAAATTTCAGAATGAACTTGACCATATCTACATTTAAAATTTATTCCAGAACTGCTTTTAGACAATAAAAAGGGGGAGAAAGGAAATTACAAAAGGAAGAGTAGGTGTTAGACTAGAGAAGAGGAGCTCCTGTGATCACAGCTAAATCTGATCTATGATTTGATTACATCCAGGGTGCACCGAGCCCCCCACTTAACAATATAGAGCCATAAGTCGCTTTCTTCCTTGCAGGAAAATTTGAGCCTCAATCAAACCATGAGCTTCAATACTGACAACAAATGAACAGCAGGGCATGATTGACTCATATGCACTGATACCCAGGTTTCCAACAGCCCCAGACTGAGTGCTAAAAACATAACCTCAGCACGCAGTTGTTTCTTTAGACCATCACGAAAGGACTAAGAAAAGCATGAAGAAGCAGCTGTTGCCCAAAATATGAGTAAATTATACAATACCAAGGACTAAGGCAAATAGGGCCATGGAGGAAATGAGCTTCACTTCCACTTAGTCAACTATTCTGGGATGAGATGATGGAATAAATGGTGTTTGGGAAAGAAAAACTTGAATATATAGACAGCATAACTTAAATCTTTGAAAAGATGCAGATCTGACTGACTCATGAATATATTTCTAACATCATGCCTCTATTTAAAATTCATCCATGACTCAAGTCACTGATGTGGATGGAACTATAGACCAAGTAAAGATGGAAGAATTAAGTGGTGGACTTCAATGACCAACCTCATTTCCAGAGAAAGTTGGTAAAAAGTTGAAATAGACATGAGAAACAATGCCATTAAATAGATACTGTAAGTTCACATTTTACCCATTAATTAACATAACAATCATGCCCCTAGGAATTTCCAGTTTGCCAAACCAATTACAATAGCGCAAACTAAGTTTTTAAAGAGAAAATTCAGAACAAGTTCTCCATCAGCAAAGAGCTCAGAGAAGTCATATATTCTAGTTCTTCGATATTTGATAAAGACTACCTTACACTGCTTCCTAAGGAGACAATATGCTTTCAAAAGTCTCCAGGAGACTTTTAACCTATGATTACCTGTGTCTAACAGTCCTCATGTTGAATCCAAATGAACATGTGCCCAGGCCTCTCCTTCTGCATCTGTCTCTGGAAAGGGAGAGCAATGATCTCCATTCAGGAAGAATATTATCAAGTAAACTCTCAGCCTCACCTTAGCCTTTCTTCCTGGACCTTCTTTTCTAAGTCTTTAATCTTCACTAACCTCCTCAGAACCCTCCTTTATGTTCTTTGCGTTTCACTCCCTGAATCCAAATATGAGTACTCCATGAAATTTCTATAGGCCACCTCAATTAGTTATCATTCCTCATCTCTTAAGCAAAAGGTTAAGAAGTCAGAACTCAGGAACTCCTTGGTTTGCTAAATTCCCTAAATATTTATTAAGTACTTCTGTGTGCAAGACATGGCTTCTAGAGATGAAAGACACTGATATTAGTAATGACAAAAAAGTAGAAACAATTCTGGTATCAATCCACAGGACAACAGTTAAAAGAACTTGGGTACATCCAGGCCTAGAATGTCACACAAGAGGTATAAAAGAAGGGATATCTGTGATATGATATGAAGAGATTTCCAAGACACATTGCTGAATAAAAAGAATGAGTTGCAGAGTAAAAGTAACACAGCTAATATTTATAAGCTCTTGGTGTGTGCACACAAAACAAGAACATTCCAATAGTTAAATGTGTGAAGAAACAAAGAAGGAAAAGTCTCAAGTAATGCACCCAAACTGCCAAACACATGATTGTGGTTATCCAAGAGACTGAGATTAGAAGTGACAGACAATTAACTTTCTCCAAACTTTTGTCTGTTTTTCTCAGACAAAAAACTTTCCTTTTGTGGCAAAGGCAATGCATGTGTTATTCAGTAATTAGTAATAACTCTTTGCTATTTAAAGATCAGCATGACCCCTCACTTCAAATTATCCACACAACTGAGTTGAGGTGGGGTAGGGCAAAGCAGAAAGAAGCTGTTATACCTACTCCAGAGACCATAGTACTGGACAGAGGAGCATCTGTGTCAGGGTGGGGACACAGATCCTTAAGCAGTACGATAGAGCACTTCCCCCAAAAAATACTTCATGGGAAGATAGTGTTTAGCATGAGCTTGGAAAAACAGAGAGGATGCAAATGTCTGGGTACTGAGCCTGGAGGATATCATAAGCTGAGAGGATAGCATGAGAAGAGGCTAAAATGCTGGGACAGATTAAGACAAGCAGCACTTAATTAATAAGGCAATAGGGAAACTGAAGGTTTGTGAGCAAGGGAGTGATACAATCAGGGATATAGCTGAGCAATGTTAAATTCAGCATGGAGTATAACTTAAACTGGACACAGGCTGGTCATGGTCCAAGCAAGAAGACCTTCCCAGAAAAGTGGCAGCAGGAATAGAGAAAAAAAGGGATGTCTACCAAGTTAAGTTATGGGAATTAGGTAAGGGAACTGGCAGAATCAGAATCCAAGATATGAGGCCCAAAAGAGCATTACTGAAAATTTAAACATGAAACACTTTGAAATACATCTCCTGAGTAGAACTACGATATCTAGGAAAGTTGGGAAGAGATGGCAGTTCAAAATGACAGCATGACAGAAACCATCAACATCAGGTGACTCGGGACAATAATGAGAGGAAGGTTCTCCCAGCTCTGCTTGCCAATCACAGCTCCTCAGTGTGGTCCGTAGATGAGCATTCTTTTATGAGCTGTTACACACACATGATGAGACAGGATTCAAAATTAAGCAAAAAGCATCTAGAATTTTTAACACTCATTAAGAAAGGTAGTTTTATGTTTTAAGGGCCAGTGGACTAATATTTTAAATTGCACTTAAATTTTGCATGTCTTTTTTTTTAATCTCATTTTTCTAGCAATTTAGTTTCATTATATTTCATAAATGTTCCAACCCACAATGGATGGAAGGGGGAAAAATGGAGTATTTTGGCCAAAAAATAATTTGGAAAGTACCATTGCAGAGTATGCTTCACACTTACAGATTGCAAAGTTCTTTTTATGTAGTATTTTACACTGAAAAAAATACTTTGAAATAAGCAACAAATCCTGTTTTTCTCAATTTTAGTCAAGGTAAAATTTTAGATTTAAATTATCCCCAGGTGGGACACACCTGCATGGTGGCACACACCTGTAATCCCAGTGATTCAGGAGGATCAGGCAGGAATATTGCAAGTTCAAAACCAGCCTCAATAACTTAGAGAGGCCGTAAGCAACTCAGCAAGGCACTGCCTCTAATAAAATATAAAAAAGGTATGGGGATGTGGCTCAGTGGTTGAGTGCCTTGGGTTCAATCCCCAGGACCAATATACACAAAAATTTAGAGGATTGCAAGTGGATCTGGGCACCTGGGTTTCTGACTTTGAGCTTAAGAGTCTAATAGCTCGTGCAGCTTCGTAGTATGTGCTGCAATTGCTTTTTAGGTGATGGAGTAACCATTTTGGTTTATAAAATATGAAATATGTATTGCAATGGTTCTTAGAAGCGAAGTTAAGGTGCCATTAGACAGTGGGTAAAAGAGCTTCCAACTCTTTACTTCAGGATCTCAAACGAATTTCAGATGAGTCTCAACTTGATTCAACCAATACTTTGAATTAATTACTAATGATTTTTATAGTAGGCAGGATATTTGGAAATTATCAAACTTCCCCCAAATACCCCATTTTCAGAAGATCTTTCTTTCAGAGTGCATATCTAATATCTTTAAGCCAAATTATTTTTCTTATTCTTATTCCAGGCCCAACAAATTTGGATGGCATGTCATATCAAAGGCTGTGAACACTTAGGTGTTTCCAACAGCACCCAGAATGGCTGGGTTCTGAGAATACAGAATTACAAAGTTCCAATTCTGTTCATTCTCAGAAATCGTGACAGAAAAAGAACAGATTTGCTGGAGGACTCACCAGGCCTCCTGGTCAGTGAAAGAACTCCAGCAAAATAACATTCTGATGAGCTAAATGTAAATGAACCAGAAACCTGTAGATTAAATTTCTCCTGAAACACAGGAATTGAAAGGTCAGAGAACGTACCTGATAAAATGTGCTGAAGGAATTTGCCAAATCCCAAATGTCTGACAGAGAGCTGGAGAAATTTGAGGACAATACAAAATGCCAGCTGGTCAATCCTGCTTCCAGGTATCAACCACAAAGGTGTCGTAGAACTCACAAAAAGGTTACAGAAGACTAGAATGCTCTTAAACTCCTTAAATATTCAAACAAGCAAAACCATTAACTTTGAAAAACTGATTATCTTTCAGGGAAATCAGTCCTAAGTAGGAGATTATCCTAGAACTCTAACAAGAACCTTGATTTTTTAAAAGTGCCATTAGTCTACAGCTGACTAATATGACCCTAATTTTGACTACTCAATTGCCAAAATGTTGGGGAAGGTAAGAGGAAACCTCTACATGTCACCCTGCTCATGTTGCATGTTGGTACAAGAGTAAGAACATTAGTGCAAGAGACTAAATGTTCAACTTTATGAGATCCATCATATATTAAAAGATTTTACAGAGTAAGGTTGGTTTGATTTATACAATAGTGACTATCACTCTGGGTTTTTTTTTTTTTACATGTGTATAACAAATTAAAGTTTACAGCTTAAATTATTATAGAGTCTTATTCCATGCTTCCCTGGTTTTTCCCTAGATATATCTTTAGTGGTGCACAGGAAGAATTTGCATCTACTCTTCAGGTAAAAATGTCTTTTATAGAAATGGGCAAAGAAAACAGAAAAGGCACAAGTGGAAGAACCCGTTTGCCTTCTCATGTGTGGTGGTAAATGTGCACGTGTGCAGAAGCTGTAGATGTGTGTTCTTCTCCAAGACTGTGTCCTTTGAAGGCAGGGCTCCTATCTGGCATAGTCAAGCTCCATCACTATTCCTAGCATAGCACCAGGCAAAAAGAAAAACCTCACTGAACACCTGTTCAATATTTATGAAAGAATAAAGCAGACCCAGAATAGCTCCTGTCTATTTTTCTGTCCAACAGAGACACACACAGCAGTGGGCAAATCCGTCATGTGGTTATGGACACTACCCTTAACAGCCTTTCCTCTCAGAACTCTGAATTCATTCAGAATGTTCCAAGATTTTCTTTCCAGCAAAGTCATTATACTGTCCAGTGCCATCCCCCATCAGCTTTGGGGTTATGGGGAAGTAAATGGGACAGAGAGCATTTTCGTCCATTCACCAGTGTTAACTGCCTTTTAAAAGGGACTTTCTGATAAGTAAAGCTCCCCAAGCTCACAAGTGCTTAAGCACTTATTTGTAAATATTTAACAATGATAAGGAGATATGTGCAGGTAAGTGGACTCATCCTTCAGATCTTTATGGAGCAAAGAGATGGTCCTCCTGACTCTTAACATTCCTCAGGTTGTCGTCTTCCACCCTTCAGTGTTTCCATGAGCCTCCTTGGATCATTTACCTGCCTTAGTCAACCTTAAACAAATACCAGTTTGCACTCTGGCCTCCAACTTGTTCTTCCAGAGTTGTAGGGGGTGCCTGACTTGCTCAGTGGCTTTAGAACTCACACATTGGACACTAACTTGGACTTTCTGGATATAAGAAATCTCTCAAAGTACTATGAGCAGCTTTCTCCCTTAAAGCTATACACAACAGCATGACTTCTGTCCCTTGTTTTGTCTTTATCTCTGTGTTGCTGATTCAATCCATTTATCTGCTGTCACAGAGGAACAGTATTAGATTCAGTTAGAGAAGAAGCAGATCCCTTTCCCCCAGAGTCAAGCCTGGTGATGTCAATTTGGCATCGCGGTGCGAGACTACTTCCCTCTAAAGCTGTGTCTACACTGCTCAGATAGACTCAGTTGCCTATTCACTGGGTTCAGACCACCAAGCAATCAAGTTAAGCTTACAGTCAGCTGAACTGGTTATGTGACTCAGGTTGAATGGTTGTTTGATTGAGCTAATAACCTCAGTCCAAAACAGCTGTCCTGCGAGCTCTATGTTGCTCCTGTTCCCAGGCTGTGAATGCAGACTACGGTGGACTCTGGGAAACAGGATAGACTTGTGGAAGGTGCTCAGCTGCCAGACTGCTAAACCATAGCACCTGAATGGTCCAAGGATGTTTTTCCAAAACGGCAACTTCATTCTGAGTGCCCTGAGTGCTATGAGATGGCAAATGACTGAACTCTGGACTCAAGACTACCAGGAACCAAACCCCATTATTGTCACCACCCTTCTCACCTTGAGTGGGAGTGACCTACCTAGCTGCTCTCTGCCTCCAATCTATAATTTGGAGCCAGTACTACCTATTAAAAAAGGTTGGGCCATTTGATGGATTGATGAGTTAATACTTAAGATAGTACTTGGTAAACAATAAATGTTATCCATTGCTTTTCTTATTATCTAACAAAAGGAAACTTCAGATAGCAGCCTTTATAGTATGGCTAGATTTTCCCAGTGCCTTGGATGCTTTTAAATTTGAAATGCTGTGTCTCCCAGCAAAAACATTTTAATTTGTCAATAAACATCTTGTTTTTCCAGAGTTCTCACAAATACTTACAGATGTACTAGATACAGTATCAACAGAAAGCTTATCTGGGATTATCCTATTGTAAACTTTCATAATGACTCCAAGATGAAAAGAACTCTTCTTGTGTGACTAAAACAAGTAATATATTTAGTGAGATGAGATATATAGGGAAAAAAAATATTTTTGTGTGGCAAGCCTGGGGCCACTGGGGCTTCAGGGGAGAAGTGGCTGCCGGGGCTTGTGCCCTGTGCTGTCTCAGAGGGCCCTGTACTTGGTTTCAGGCTCTGCTATCATCTTCTTGAAATTCTTAACTTTTGAAAAGAGAGCCCTGCATTTTCATATTGCAGTGGTCCCTGCAAATTACATAGCTGGTCCTGCCTGGGTGTGGCCTAGCAATGGTAGCTTGAGAAACATACATTCCACAAACAGAAGATTTTCTGTGAGAAGATATTCATCAAACATCAACTCAACTGATACAATACTCACAGCCATAACTTCAGGTTTCCTGTGGGGGCTGTCCCTGTGGGAGCTGCCTCAGATGCCCACAACTGTTCCACAGCACAGCACCACAAAGCATCTTCAGCAATTGCTTCCCTGGGTTCTCCCAGGTGGTGGGAGGTGATGAGCAAGAGGTACTTGGAGTCATTTCCTTCTGTGATGCACTGATGTCACCTCTTTATTCAATTGTGTATTTTGAATCTTATTAAGAGTCTACAGGTTTCTTGACACCAAACATTGAACTGACAATTTGCATTTCTCTCCTCCATCTTGGCTTACTCTAGTTCCCATCTCATCCTGAGGCTCGTGACATGGTCTCTGTATTGTTTCTCTACAACATAAGATAAAAGCCACTGTTTTAGTTGTTTGATTTTTACTGGGTGATTAGTCTAGGCATGATAAGGAGAGGAGCACGTAAAGCATTATTTTATTTGAAAGCCAGAAGCACATAATGTTTATTAATAAAGAGCCTGGTTTACATAGATTTTATTATTATTGAGCATAAAATGGTTTATATTACAAGCAAGGGTGCAATTACTAACTAATTAGCCTGTGAAGATCATGTTTAATGGAATATATAAATCTAGGGTGTTACTTTTTTTTTTTGCAAACCTTAAGGGTCTTATTCATTAAACATGTATAATATGCAGTCTTTATGCTGAAACAGGGGATTGTGATATACAATTCAAGGTCAAATGACTTATTTTGTGTTTCCCAAAGTCCAAAATCTCAGTGCTTTAAATTCCTTAACTCGTAAGGAAGTCAGTTACAATGCTACATTAGTGTGAACCCTGAATTCAACTAAAACTGTTGGTGATTAAGGACAGAAAAGGTGAAGAATTTTGGGGCTAAATTTCCCCCTCTCCATTTCCCCAATACTATAACTTCAGACTCACTTAACTCTTCCAAAGGAACTTTGTTTCTATTAACTTAGAGGATTGCACAATCTTTGCAAACACACCATTCTCATATATTTCAGTTAAATTTTGTAATAGCACCATAAAATGTGTCAGGCATTGCAATAAACTATCAGTCACAGAAGCACAAATTGTATGGGAAAATTACTAGAAGCCATGTTCTTAGAAGGAAGAAAAAAGCAAAAGTCTTCAAAAATTTGGAGAAGTAATCCTAAATGTTTTCTTAAAATGTGTTTCTCATTGAAAAAAAATCAGGACTATGGGTTTGAAGTGAGATTTCAGTCTGAAGCAGTATGGTCACTTCTATCTTTTGATGTTGCTCATGCCCAAAGGCCACTCACTGGAGGAGAGATAACCTTCCCTCTTTCCCCAGCATTTCCACTTCCCAAAGGGTTGCTGTTTTCAACAAGGGGCTAATGCTATAGGGATGTGGGCAAATGTGTGCTGTGACATTTTACTTTCAGAAGGGATCTTTTTGCCTAAACCCTGGAGTAAGATGTGTCTTGTTGTCTGTTACTCAGTTGATTAAAAGTTGACTTGCAACATACCATGATTCTAGTCTTCTGCTCAATGCTTCTGGAATATGCTTATTTGAAAGAATAAAGAGGCCTCAGTTGAGGTGCGTTTCCTGAATGGTCCCAAGTTGTTTTCATCTGTCCCTTGTTTATTCGAATAACCTCACAGTGACTATAACAAGCAAGACCAACCCAAAACAAAACAAAACTAACAACAACAACAAAAAAAAACCAACAACAACAACAAAAACACATTTAGCTGCTCTGATAATACTGGGGTGCTTTACTTGGTGACCATGCACCATCACAACAGCCTCACAAGATTAAAACATTATTCGCAATGCAGATAACCCCACATGCTGCCATAAAGCCCCTGCTATTCCGTTTTATGGAAGTGCTTTTGTTTTAATATCAGAACTCGGAGCAAATCTAGAGTTATCGAACCATAAGATTTGTATTCAGGCAATTTGTGTTTGTGAAAATCTGCAGTTTGTGAAAATCTGCAGTGTGTGCTCTGGAGGGTCAGGGATCCTCCGACAGGGTGCTGGCGGGATCTGGAGCCCGCCTGTCAGGCTCACATTATTTAAAGATGAACACTGCCCCCTGCTGTCTAGAGGACGCATTACAACCAGAAGAACGTCGTTTGAAGGTGGGAAACCAGGACCGTACAACAGAGGAATTAATTTTGAATATTTCAGTTCTTAGCTGTCAGTTTGTAAGAACTTTAACTGAAAAGAATTACTATTGCATGGCAAGACAAGTTGGTTTATTTTGTTCTTCATTGATTTTTATGAACTATCATCACTGGTAAAGATCCATTTAAATGAAAGGCCAAGAGAGACAAAGCCACTGTGGTGACTGGGACTTGAGACAGCAAGGCATGGAGAAGAGAAAGCTCTGCAAAAGGATTTGATAGCTCATAGTTTGACTGTAGCTGGTCACACCACCAAAATCTAAAGTGAGGACTCCAGACAAATTACAGTCTTCAAGAGAGCTCTCAACTGCATCTGACTCACCCATTTTCTGTCTCATCCCCTATTGCTCCTAATCTGAGCATTAGGACAGAGAGCTTCCCAGGGACAGGGCTGGGGACTTGTTCTAAGGAGTGTGTTAGAACAGTCCAAGGACACTCTGCCTGCAATGTGCCGTCCTCACCAACTCCCTTTCTGCTTTCTGGTGTGAATTGCAATTAAAGTGAGCTCCAAGAGCAAGACTCCAGAGGAGAAAGCCCATCAAAGGAGTTCCATTAGAAGCCAAGAGCTAACTGTTCTCCTTGTACCCCTAAAAGCAACACCTTTGTCAGAACCTCCAGAAGCCTCTTTTGGTTAGGAAAATTGGGGGAGATGTTATTGAATGGACCCTGGAAAACAGCAGATTCACCTGACAGGGCTGAAAGAGCCGACCAGTTAACACTCTGCACACTGAGCCCTTTTTCATGCTGCTAGAACACAGGGCTAAGATCTGCTTTCTTCGAATGGTTCAGCTAATGTTACTGAGAGCCCGCTGTGTGCCAGCTCCCTTCAGTGCCTACTTAGCTTATTCATTTAGGAAGATCTTTAGAGTTCACAAGGTACTCAAACACCATTCTACCAACATAACTCCTTGAGATAGGAATTATTATCTCCCCTGTATAAATTAGAAATTTTGGAATTATGAAGTTATAGTTAAATAACTTGCTTATATTCACATAATCAATAGGTAGAATAGAACTGACACTCTCCTACCTTATGAATCTTAGAGTTGACATACAGTTCTGCTTTCCAAAGTCATCATATCAACACATAAGCAGAGAGAGAGAGAGAGAGAGAGAAATGTGCTATACTGGGTAAACAAAGAATTCTATTAAATTTGCACCCATTTCATTGATGAATACCCTGTAGGAGGTAGCACTGACCGTCAAGCACCACCATGCTTTGTAAAAAGAACTAATGCAGTATTTTATTATTAAATAGCCATCCCTTTAGATTAAATGGTATATGGCAGTCTTCCCTTACCTGTGGTTTTGCTATGAGGTCACTGTAGTCTGAAATTTTTAAGGGAACTTTTCAGAGATAGTTCCTAACCATTCATCAGTTCAAACTGGGCACATTCTGAGCAACACAGTGAACTCTTACACAGTTCTGCTCTGCTGCACCTGGCACAGGAGTCCTGCCTTGCTCCAGCTGGTAGCCTTCTCGATGGTCAAATCAGCTGCTGCATGGCAGTGCTTTTGTTCTAGTGACCTTCAAGCAGCCTTGAGCTACATCACAGGGTGCACCCTCACCTCACCTCCTCTCATCACGTGGATATGTGTCATCTCACGTGGCTACAAGAGTGAGTACAGTGAGAGATTTTTGAGAGATCATGTTCATGTAATGTTTATTATAGAACAGCGTTATAATTGTCCCATTTTATTAATCATTGTTAATCTCCACTTGCCTAATTTATAAAAGCATACGTAAGAAAACCATAGTGTATATAGATCTTGGTACCATCCATGGTTTCAGACACCTGTGAAACATCTTGGAACAGTCCCCCATCCCCACACAGAGAAGGGGGAATTACTTAAGAGAGATAAACTTAATAAAGTTTATCTCTATTCCTCAGGGCTACTCATAATGCCTGGTGCATTCATGAATCAAACCCTGGAGATTTCCTTCTTTATTTTACTTCCATCTTTATTCAAAGAAGTCCTCTACAAAGTTATTTCATCTCCTCTTAAAAGTCTTGATGAGGAGGATGATAATAATAATAATAGCTAATCCTTATTTAGTACTTATGATACGCCCAGCTGCATGCTAAGTATTTTTCATAGAATAGCTGGCATAATAATAAAAACTGTACAATATTCAGATATGATCGTCTTCATTTTGTAGATGAGGAAATAAGGCACACAGAAGTTAAATAATTTGCTCAAGGTCACACAATAGGTGGATACAGAGCTGGGATTTGCACTTAAAGTTTCTCTTGGTTCCTGTATTATAAATAATCATTTGTTTATTGAAGCCCTGAAAAAGTTCACTACAATAGAAGTAAAAAAACAAAGTGCAAGTTTTCCTCCAATTCGAGGAGTAGAAAGAATCATACTTAGATATTTATGGTATGGCGTAGGAGGAGCACAGAGGAACCACAAATGGGTCTTGCAAAAAACCCACCTGTCAGGATCTTGGGGAAAATAAGAAGAGCATTATGAAGATTGGAAACATTAGTCATTCCATAAAATGAAGCAGCCTTCAGAGGTTACCTTGAGGGCCAGCTGGAGGCCAAACCCCTGTCAACCTTCTGCTGTCTGTCACTGGGGGCAGAGGCAGTGACAATGGCAGCTGTTTCTGATAGCCATTGGGAGTGCAGTGTGTGGGGACAATAATAGCCAGATACATTTGTCCCCAGTCCTGTGGTCTCCTCCTCATAGATGGGGAAACTGAGGCTCAGTGAGCCCAGAGGCTGCTGCATCACCCAAGTAAAAACAAAATTGAACTCAAGTCCAGATCTGACTCCAAAGCCACTTAAAAGACTCCAAAGTAATCAAGTTGTCTCTAGAAGCCCACTTGGATTTTAACTGCTTCTGTGAAATTAAATATGCTCTTATATTCTTTTCTTGAATGTGAGTCTAACCATCTAAAACCAGGCTGTATAACTTTGGAAACAGGATGTCATGTGCTTTTCTGTGTTGTTATTGAGTGCAGAGTACAGATTCATCAAACACTTGCCCTCTGGTTGATTAAATAAGACTAAAAGCAAATTGTAGGCCAAGTGGTGGAAGCCCTCCTGGTCACCCAGGCAGAGTCTGCCCAGCAGAAGTCTCTGGGCACTTTTAAGAAGATTACGTGCCCTGTGGGACCTCAGTGCTCCTCCTGCCTCTGCCCTGACTAGCTGCAAGACATTAATTAAGTTTCAACTTCCCTGGTTCTGTGGAGCCTTGTTAATAAAATGTGGACATTTTTCTCTGAGAGTCCTTCTAACCATAAATTTCTAGATTGCTCTTCTCAATATTGAAGGGAACAGAAATTCCTCCCAGGAATGCTGACATACTGGTCGATAATTTGCTTTGCATTTCAGTGGTCTACATGAGAATTCGAAAGCCTGAGTACTACATTTCCAGTATAGAACTTGACTTTAAAAATAAATGGATAAAGAAATAGGCTGGCTCTCTTCCTACGGAACATGCCTGTTGCCAGGCTTTTCAACCACAAAGCAGGCCTTGGGCTTTATATATATCTTGTGGCATGACTGATGCCACAATCCCATAGTCATACTGATGCTTTAAATAGGAGCCAGAGATCAGAAAAAGTGCCACTCCCTTGACATATGAGAAGATCCTTAATTTTCAATAACTTTATCTGCTTCAGGAAAACTGTTGGCAAGGCCTCCAAAGTGCCCCTCCGTGCTGGCATCTCCACTTTAACCTGAGAGCAGACCTGTCAAGGACTGAGCTGCGTCTCTTCCAAAATTCATTTATTGAAGCTCCAGCCCCTTGTGACTCTATTGGGAGATGGGGCCCTTAGGGAGGTAGTTAAGGTTAAATGAGGTCATGAGGGTAGAGCCCCAATAGAATGGGACTGCAGTTCTTACAATAAGAGGAAGAGATACCAGCACCCCCATAAGCCCACACAGGGAAAAGGTCATGTGAGGACACAGCCAGAAGGTCCCATCTGCCAGCCAGGAAGGGAGGCCTCAGGAGAGCCCAAACCTGCCAACATCTTAGTCTTGAACTTCCAGCTTCCATAAATGAGAGAAAATAAATTTCTGCTGCCGAAGCCACCCAGCCTGTGGTATTTTGTCATGACAGCCAGAGACGAATGCACCCCTAAAACCAACACGGTGATTCTCTAAAGTAACTTCCACATTTCTTCATTCACTTAAATCGGGACTACAAGTTTGCATTCCTCCAGAATGCAAAAACTAAAGCAGACTTTCTGAATTCTCCCCACATCACTGCTTCAGCACCCTTACCTTTTAAGAGTAGAGGGCTTGATTATCTGAGAGCTGCCACTGGTGTCACGACCTCTGACCCTGGGCCTCAGGCTGAGACAGGAATGTGCTCATTCCCAGCAGGGTCTGTTTTGCCCTGAGAGAGCTGTGGTTGCTCCTTCCTGCTTGCCTTAGCCAGCAGCACTCTCAGACACCCTGTGAAAGTGGGACCCTGCAGGGCGCCAGGCTCCAGACTGGGTGCAGGTGCCTCCTACCTGCCCTTTCCCCACATGCCAGTCCCCTGTTCTGCCTGAGGAGGGATAAAGAAAGCAGATCACCACTCTACCACTGCGCCTTGTTTATCCATCTATTCTTTCATTCAGCGAATATTTAGTGAATGCCTTTTATGGGTCGGGCACTGTTCCAAGAGCTGGAAGATGGCAGGAAACAAAATAAGCAACATCCCCATCTTCATGGGGCTTACATTCGATTGAAAGCCCTTCTAAGTAAATAACCTTGAATCAGACAAGATTTCTGTTTTCATTTTATCTTATTTTAGCAGCCTTTTTATTTTTTCACAAGCTACTTTTTCTTACTAATGGCAGTTTCTATTTTTCTTATCTGTAACCTTACCATTAGTGCATTTTACCAATAGAGACAATGAAGGACAAAGGACACTGGAAGCTGCCTTTTCCCATAGCCCTCATGCACAGCCTATCAGGGCAAGGGGTAGAGACTAGGATTTCTAAAGTCTGGAGTACAGATTAGCCATCAGAAAGCAAAGCACAAGTGCTTCCTATTCTTAGTTTCCGCTTAAGCCCTGTACTGGCAGTAAAAATACAAACACAATTCCCCATAAGTTCTCCACGGGGACCCTTCTTGGCTGATTTCTTATAACTCAATTGCACCGGTTCAGACGAAAATCAACCAAGGTCATGACAGTGAAATGCATATTGCACGCTGATCAGAGACCT